>UPTC01000247.1:19418-50135 GCA_900537255.1 Acanthocheilonema viteae | reverse complement strand
TATATATATATATATATATATATATATATATATATATTGTCTGCAGAGCGTAATTGAAATTTTAGGTGAAATCTAATGAACAGGTTGTACGGATAGTTGTACAGATACATAATTACAATAAAATAATTAATTACTCGTATCCTAGAAATGTCTAAAACATATTTATCTTTCCAATTTGAGAAAAAAAGAATTCAATAAATTATTTTTTCTTAATGTTTCAATAATTAAATATAAAAACGTTTGCACATTAATTTTTGCTAGAAATATTCGATCATTACACGTTGCAGAAAGAATATTAATGAAGAAAAACAAAATTAAATCAATTTCATTCCCTTTTTTTGCTAATACTTTATAATTGCTCATACACAAATCGATTAATTAACAAAAAATTTTGACACTAAACTTATAATTATTGCGAGTGTTCAACTGATTGATTGAAGGAGATATAGTAATAAAATAGTTGCAAAAATTCAAATAAAACATAACCTGTTATTTTCTCAAAAGAAATGATATTCACTTTTACATTTCAAGTACCACTTTGGTATCATTTAATTATTTCACTAGTTACCTATAAATTTCCTCACTTAACAGAACAACTTAGAGTATTGGAAATATTGGCTGCAGAAATGAAAATCTGTATATATTTGTATATATTTTCATAAAAAAAGAACAAATTAATGGGTAAAAAAGTCGAGAATTTAAGAAAGGTGAAAGTTATAAGCGAAGGTGGAAAGTTATTTTGATTGCAATATTAGGAATAAATGCACAAATATGTTTGCACCAAGTAAATAATGACAGAAAAATGATAATTTTATTCATTTATGGCAATGAATTTCTAAGAATCAAGTACTCCAATATTTTTTAAAGTTCACCAACCAAAAAGCAATATAACTGGATTAAACTTTTAATCATGCATCTATTAGAATAATATTAAATATTTCTTGTTTTTTTTTAAAGCTTTAGAAAAATTTTTCTTCCATTGTTCATCCTTCTTCTACTACAAACTTTCCAAAATCTTATCAAAATTGTCACATTTAAATAAGTGTTTGTGATGTGATAAATATAATCCAATGTTATTTTAACAAAAGCACATTAGAAAAGATTAAAATACAAATACTGTTTATCTATGTTTAAAAATCTTGCTAATTTACTTTTACTTTTTTGAGGTAGCAACTTCTCTGAATTATCAGTGCGAGCATTATAAAATTGTCATATGAAATTATTTTTGAAAAGCAAATTTTTTTTCGAAAAATAATAAATTATTAAGAGCAGAGTAAACTACATACCAAACTTCACTAGTGAATTAAGAAGTCAAAAGTAAGCTTTTTTGGATATATTGTTTTACTGGATATCACACATATTTTCATATGGATACGAATTTCCAACCATAAATTCCTATTAGTAATATAAAAAATTAAAGGATTTTAAAGTTTTTAGGAAATGAATTTAACAATAAATTGAATAATCGATCAAGAGAGGTCAAACAGTATTGAGAGAATGTCTACAATACCTCGTGATAATTGAATTAAGCACATTTTTAGTTAATTCTATAGCTTTCCATAGATTCAAATTAAAATTCCTGGCTGGTAGAAAGAACATACACAGATTCAAGTTAAAAATTCATGGCTGGAAGATGATGCATCCCACATACTCTTTATTGCTTTTCATTCGCAGTAATTTTGCCTTCTAATATGCTTGTAACACGCAAAGGTAAAATATATTCAAATAGGTTGATATAACCAAAAGTCAACAATGTCACAACTATTCAAGAAGTCATTATCAACTTCGAACGGTCTATTTCTTCATTTGGGGCAGAATTGTGGACGAGAGATAATGAGAGATAACGTCTTTCATTTTGTTTCTTTTTCAGCGAGAAATAAATTCTATAGCGAATACGCTATAAATTTTGAATAATATTTCTAGAATAACTACATAAATTTTGCTCATTTACATTCCAAGCATAGTTTATTCTCAACTTTCCAAAATTGTGTTTACTTACGATGTTTTAAAAGTTTCAAGATTATGCGAGAATATGACTGATCTAATCTTTTAATCTGCCTGCCACATTCTTATGAAATTTAACGTCAAATTTATATTTCCTGAAAGTATATCAACATAATAGCACAATCATAATATGAAGAACAGTTTCGCATGATTTGCCTTCAGAAATATATTTTAGACGCGAATTTTACCGCAAAAATTTTATGACCGCAGCTCAATAATTTTATAATTTAAAAGAATAGCAAATAAAGCGAACATGTAAATAAGCTCGTAAAAGTTTTGGTATTGTCAAAATATATATTAGTAATATACAAAATACGATATTCAGAATGACTTAAAATGATAACATATATCATAAATACATTACAGAACTCATAGGTACTACTTGAAAAAAAAACTACATATTTCAAGTGCAAAGCTACGAAAATTTTGAAGTCAGTCAAATTTCCAAATAGAAATCATTCGCATTTTAGCAGGTATTCAAAAAATGAATAAAAACCTTTAAATATGAGAAAAGTTAAGACTTACGATATAAAGAAAACACGTGGAGGAGGAACGAAACTTACCTAATATCTTATCAGAGAAATTATAGCAAAAAAAGGAAACTTTTAAAGCTTTTGATTACTGTTCTAAGCATCATGTTCTGCTGTTTTGCATTGTGCACAAGCGTCGACTATGGGAATTCTTTGTTTTAAGCTTTCCAATACTTTTTCACGCACTTCGTATGTACCAAGTGTTGTGTTTGGGTTGTTCAAATTTGCAAATATTGTTTTGGGGACAAATGGAACTTCAGGAATTTTTGAACCAGCCATATCATTTCTCTCTTCGCAGCGAACTACAATATCCTCGCTTTCTGAAAATGCGGGATTAATTACATATACCACAGTGTGCACCGCAAGAAAAAATGTTTAATAATGAAAGATTATATCCAAAAAAAGCGCTTACTTCTGCTTAAATCCGCATTGCTCATCTGTTTTGAAATGTGACTGTCATCCGGTAATGAACTACTTGACAATGGTAAAGAATCTTTATCATTGAAAGGTGATACAGTTGACAATAAAGTTGAAGGAAGAAATAACTGTGAACGACAAAATCGATGCTAAATGCAAAATGAATTTCAGATAATCGCACTTCTCTTCAAATATATATAGGATTTATTGAAGTAATTACTTCATCATTACCTCGCATTCTACTTTTATAAGTTCAGCTTCAGCTGTCGAAGATTCAGCAAAGAACTCGAAAGAAATGTCCAGCAAAATATCCATTTCATCTGCATCAGATTGACTCCTTGAACTGATTAACCAGCTGAAAAATCTGTGTATTAAATTAAATCTTTTACGATATTGCTTTCATCCAAACATTTAAATTTAAGATTCTCCTGCATAATACTAGCATTTTCTAATTCTGCATAGATTAACAACAAAGAGTAAATTTTAGATTTAAAATGATGAATTTGTTTCGCAAAATCTGTAAAAAAAATTTATAATTTTTAAAAAAATAATTTTTTATTATTTCTTCCTTCACCCTTTACGTCGTCGTTGACAAGGAGACAATAATGCTCGATCTGTGCCACCCCGGCTTCGATCACGGATCATATTAACAAGTGGTGGACGTGAAGGACGAGAACTGAAAAAAAATGAACGCCACAAAAAAAACAAAACATGATAAAAAAATTTTACTTTGTTATTTTATTTCTTGAGTAAAAGTATGTAAAAGAGAATAAGAGAATAAAAATAAAAACAAAAAAGAAAAGTTAAATAAATTATAGCTAAAATACAGTATTTTACCGGAATCGAAAGTTTCGAGACATGGGTCATGCTAAAATGATTTTAAAAATATGTTTAATATTTCAATCATTTTTCTCACTAAACAAATAAATTTTAAGTATTTTGATTTTTTTATAAGACGCACCTGTCGACAGTAGATTTCCTCATTAGCCTTTTTTGCTCTTTGGTGGTTTTTAGATTTTTTTTAACTGCCGCGATTTTCATTTGCTCCTCTCGTTTCTTTTGGTCTTGAATTAAGCGGCGATTTTGCTCTTCCTGAATATTTATAAGATGATCTTTAAAAAAAAGGTAAAAAAGTAGCTGATTCAGAGGTACCACATTCGAAAATATTAAATCAATAAATGGTACACATCCTTTTTTGTTATTAACTAACTTGCGAATGAAAAAAAAAACTGGAATTTGTTTACTTTCCAAATTTAACATATATTTACTTTTTCGATAGCTTCAATTCTTTGTTGACTATCCGGCTCGATAGTATTGATTTGTTGACATATGGTCTCCATTGGAGCTGGATTTGGCTTGAAGCATCGTTTATGATCGATCACGGATGTTACAGCAGCTAAACAAACAGCGTACGGTTCGAGCTGCTTAGCTGCATTGACAATATGGCGTGCTTTTTCACGCAGTGTTATTATTTCTTCAATCTAGAAATTATACAAATATATATAAAGCAAATCAAATGTATAAACCTGTCACGTACAAACACATATGGTAATCATCTTAATGAGATTTTATTCCGTGAACCAGGAAAACTGAAAGATAAATGATAAAATTTCCAACAGAATACTAGAAAATAACTACAAAAAATTGAAACTTATTATCCAAAATAATAGCTAGTCATATAAAATGCTTACCTTTTCCCTGAATAGAACTTGCTGTCTGCGGACTCTATCCAATTCTTCCTGCCATATCTGCTGCAGTTGAGGTTGCAAATCACTTACAACTGTAGAATGCTGACCAACTCTTATATCCAAATCCTTGCACCTAAGTAATTTAAAAATAATCTAACCATAGATTTCACAGCACATCAGAAAAATTCCGAAATAAAAATAAAACTGCAAAAACTGAGATATGATCAGAAAAAAATAACATCTTGGTATCCCTTCCCACAGTTTGATAATGTAGGCTTCTCTACGATTACGCACTGAAGGGATTCAAGATAAAAATAAGCTATATGAGATATATTTTAAAACCCTGCCTAAAAATAAATTCAGAGCAGTGAAAATCGTCTAACATAAAGAATAATTTGAAACAGACTATGTACAAAATCTAATTGTATAAGGGCATTAATGGTAAAGAGCAACATACTTTTGCAAAATATCTTAGTTCTTTTTTTTCTTGGTAATATATAATTATTTTTAAAATCTTTGAAAATAATATACCTATGTATGAGATCAATCATAGAATCTTTCTCAATAATACATCGGCGTAGCGTCAAATCTCTCTGTAACTCTTGCACCTTTTTACCAAGTTTCGTCATTTCATGATTGTATTGTTGAAGCGGGGTTTCCACTCTGGTGAACTGCTCACCAAATGCACCAGCCAGATCAACAACTAGTTGATACTTACTTAGCAATAATTGGCACCCATTGACAACATTGGATCTAAAAAATATGTTTAAAAATTATTAGAAAAACAAACTGAGAATAAAGTTAGCCACAACACAATCCATCAAGCAAATATCCGTTATAAAAGTTCTTACCCAGAACGTCTTACAAAACTATTCCTTGGAGATGCAGTTCCACAGCTCCTTTCATTTCCATCATTACCATTGTTTACATTAGTGCAGAGCAAAAACGAAGACAACCCAAGAAATGGTTCCAAAGCTTTATTGAACTCCTCTCGGCTATCCACTATTAATTCGCCAGTATATTGTGGCTTTTCACATTTCATTGATATTAATGACTAAAAAATATTCTTTTAAGATAATCTGTATATTTCAAATAATTAAAGAATTAATGAATAAAACAAGGCTAAAAAATTACCAGCACATTCTTAATGCACGTATACTATGAAAACTTTTCTTACTTGAATTCTTTTCAGCAAATCTGTGTAACATTGCAAAAAATCAAGTTTTGAGGCAGAGGAGCAAAAAACTGAGGCACTCAACAAGCACAGTCGTGTTGTGGGCTGAAAAAATAAGCCATGATTTGAAATAAGGAAAAAGTATATTCCCATCATCAATCATAAATTACAGAAAAAGTAAGTCCCAATGATAACCTGTAAGGATGTAAGCTGTCTCATCTGTTCATGGAAATGTTGGAGACGCGTAGCCATTTCTTCATCAAGTTTTTTCAGCAAACGATCTCGAACTGTTAATAGCGTATCGGTCATTTCCTGACAAGTTTGTCGAATGCTAAAAGCTGAGAAGCAAAAGATTTTACAAATAAATGAAAAAAAAACAAAACGCGGTTCTCGAGATTTATTCCTTTCCCACATACAAGAGACATATATGGCAAACAAATAACTTAACTGGTTGCAGTCTCGTACCGAGAAAAAAAGCAAAACGACTTATCCATTCAATTCCAGTTTTAAAATTTTAATCTCATTGTAGCTCCGATTAGATTTTTAGTTAGCATTAGGTTTCTTATGACACATTTATTCTGAATTAAAAGCGAAATTAAACAAAACCTCTCACACGCAACACGGTGACTTTCGGCAAGCTCGGAAGCTAAACGTTTTCTTAATTGCAGTTGCTCGGCAACATCATCCTAAAGTGGAACAATACGAATTTTTAATGGGAATTTGTATGTGAAAAATTAACTTAGTTGATAAAATATACTTGAAATGCGCGCAATTTAACAGTTGCTTTGTCCAATTTTTCACAACCCATTTTGTGTGCGGCGTCAATTTGAACGAGATGATGCCTGAATGTAATTTTGAAGACATTTCAAAATGAAAATAAAAATTATGGATATAAAAACCTCTATTTTTTCTATTTCGTTTTAAATTCCATTATTTTTTCAGTTTTATTTTGAGAATTAAATAAGCTAACTTCTCTTTCAAAGAAGTTAGCTTATTTAATTCTCAAAATAAAAAACTATTATTGCAATGTGGCTTCAACCTAAATGGATATAATTTACAATGACTGAGATATCTCACTATTGACCATATCCAAACAGTGCAAAAAAGTAGTTCGACAATCAAATATTTTGTGAGAAAACACGGCTGCACCAACTAATCGACAAAATATTGTTTGACACGAAAACTGCCGAAATGGAAATATTTCACAGCCAAAAAATATAATTAAAAAATTCGAAAATTGACCTCGAATCAAAAGCAGCGTTATTAAAGCATACAATACATGCCAAGTTACGACTTTCTATTGAATAGAGTATATAAGGCTCTCCATGTGTTGGACAAGTCATGCGCCCTTTGACTCGTGCTCGCTCTTCCAAAGGCACAACTCGATGAGTAGCAAACATTCGGGCCTAAAATTTAGAGATCAAAAGTAGAGCTCTTAAGCGCTCATTTTCGATCAATAAATCTCTTTTTATGCAAAAATTTAACTAAATAGAATGACAAGTATTAATGAATTACCTGATGTGTACTGTGTCGACAGCGATTACAAAGAGCCTGTTGACAGGTTTCACAGAAATGCATGGGCTGTGATATCTTGAAATAATGAATTATTCTCATTAAGTATATTGAAATAAATATAAACAAGCTCCTTCTACGGTTTTTTTCTCAACAATGGAGACATCGGTAAAAAACTAATAGCACAAAAAATTAAAAAATTTTTTCCTGGAATTCTGGAATTAAAAATAAAAAATAGAAAAAATGTAATAATGTAGTAAATGCTCATCTTCCCAGTGTGTGCATGAAATCTAGACATCTTCACCTGATCACAGTTAGCACATACATCAGCTGTTTCATGACTAGTATCAATTAAGAATGAGAGTAGATTATCTGGACACACTTCACCGTCAATAGCAATGCCACATACCGGACATGCTTTCCGGTTCTGGATACACTCACGACAGTAATTGTGCTGGCACGGTAAACGAACAGGCGATGAGAACTCCTAAATGAAAGCTAATTTTCTTAATGATTTAGTGACTGAGAAACAGTATGTTATGGAAGAATTAACTAAGGCAACCTAGGTGAGCGCAATTTTGCTTGTAAAACTCAAGAAACAAAAAAATGTAACTTATAGTCAAAATAAATGTCGTAATTTCCAATTTAAAGAATGAGACGATTAAAGGAGCTATAATCCCAGGCGACGATGCAAAACAAAATAAAGAAATACTCGATCGCATATAAGGCACTCTAATGGATTTCTTGATTCCACATTCTCCAGTTTGAATATTAGCAGCGAGGATGAGCATGCCATCAACCATTATTTCATAAGCGTTTAAACGCTGCTGTAACGTACTCTAGTCGATATACAAAAAACAGAATCAGCTAATTTCTTTCACCTAACCGAAAAGCTTTGCGAAATAAAAAGCGAACGCTGTCCTCTCTCAACTCGATCAACTGTTCTCCAATCATTAAATGCTTCAACTTCTGACATATTAAGTATAATTTTCGAACTAGTACAAGAGAATTAGGAATTAATGGAAACTGGAGCAATGCAGTTTCTATAGCTGACAGCAAAAGGATAATACAAAAGTTACAGACCAACCGCTAAGTCCTATATTATTAAAAATCTATATATATTACATAAACAGGACGATAGTTTGTGTTACTTCGATACTTGCAATATATGTATATGTGCTCTCTTTTGTACAGCATTATTCGGAAAACAAAATTACTCGGATTTTATAAAACCATTATGCATTTGAGAAATAAAGAATAAATTTATTTTAAAAGTTCCTCATAAAATTAACATCCCAATAAATAGTCAAACGGACATATTAAAATTATCACATTAAACAACACAGTAAACAAACGTCAAGCTAACAGGCATTCTTTCAAAGAGAATTTGCAACACTATAACAGCTATTATAGAGAAAATTTAGCGAGAAAAACAGCAAACAAACTTGCTTTTATTTTTCCTGGAATATTTACATGTGATGCACAAAACAATCTGCCGATTAGAACTCGACGACAGAAGCTCTCGGACAGAAAAAAAAAAACAAAATCCAGTCCACAACTTTTCAAAAAATTATCCACCTGATCCAGAAAATAACAAAAACAAAGCATAAAATAGATCGTTGTATCGAAGACTTAAAACCACCGTTAAAACTAGCAACTCAAATTTGAAAAATATGATTTCAGAAAGTTATCGTTGTCAAAAAAAATTTCAACTTAATGATATCGTAGTAAGATTAAAATCTCAGCCAATGTCTCAACCAACATATCCCAAACTAATTCCTTGAGTATTAAAATGAGTGTTCCTGACAGTTCCATATATGGAAACCAAATCTCTTAATCATCATATTCGATATGACTTTAAATAAAGTGATATTTAATATTAATCACTGACACGATAACTCCAACTGAAACTAATAATAAATATGGCATACATAGAAAATGTCCCCAATAGGTTGCTGGAATACTTATTCTGAATCCAATGTTAAAGACAATCCTCCAACTATATTAAAAGAAACGGATGCGCTATAGGTGCCAACAAAACCTCCTTAAATTATAACATTGTACAACATAACTAGAATAAAATCCCAAAATATTGTAAACATCAATTGTTAACTGGATAAGTGGTTAAAATCAGGCTTTTTGGGAAGATAAAATTCTCTTATTAAATTATAAAAATATTTGCTACGGCATTCAAAAGACTAACTTGATAAATCTAGTAACAAAACCGGTAATAGCCTAATCGATCAGTTTTTTGGCTTTGAAATACCGACGAAGATATAGCACTTGCCATATGGCCAAACTGAGAAGGCACATCATTGAAAATATACTCAAATACAACACTCGGCTGTTTGTTGATTCTAAAGATTTGCTAATTTAGTGGTTACCAATAAAACAAATATTTTATTACAATAGAATAAGTTAATACAATCACACAGTTAATGAATTCTTTGCTTCATAAAAGTCAGTTAAAATATTCTGCTTTCTTCGCAGTCTGATTACATTGAAGTCTACGTTTAATTCCTTTTTAAAAAACAGGCATTCAATATTTCACCCACTATGAGAAATGTGGTTAGAAAACATTCCCCATGATGGGTAAAATAGAAAAACCAACTGAATGCATATGAAATCGGCATTCAAAAAAAGCATTCAATACTTACTTCTGAAAAGTTTAGGAAAGGAAATTTCAGAATTTAAAAAAGCATGTTTTGAATCGATCAAAATCTGATAGAAAAAGACACCATATATATACTTACCGTTGGTGGATCTCATCTCCTCTTCTCTTTGCCGCATATAAGCAAAGTCTCGAACAATCGAATCAGACAAATCCTCCAAACTGAAAAAATGATATCGGAAACTTCAATAATTAAAGAACAATACTTTAATCATTTACCATAAATTCAACAAAGCAACACAAGTCAGATAACAGTAAAATATTTTTATTTATGCATGCTTAATTTCCTTACCGCCTTAATTCAACTTCCAAAGGTTTAAGCTGCTCTGCTTCGGCAACTGCATTATAATTCACGGCTTCTACGCCTCGTTTCATCTCCAAATAAACTTCACGATTCCCACCTCGAATATCTAAATAAAAGAAAACTTAAAAAGCAAACCAGTAAAGTTTTTAAATTATGCCTTGAAATATTAAGGATACAAGCAGCAGCAGTTCGAAAAGATTGTTCATCCAGTGCTTTCATTTTTACAACTTCAATTTTCTATCATATAATTCCCGAAAAAGCAACAAACTTGGTGGAAGATGTGTGCTGAAACATATTTCAAAGATATCATATTCGTCAGCTGTGAATGCAAACTTGCCACTCGTTTCAGTGAAACGTTCTCGCTGATATAATGTATGACTTCTAGTATCTGTTACCTGAAGCATGCTGAAATATCTCGTCCAATCAAAACACAGGCCATCATATCTTTGCTGTGTGAAACTAACAAAAGTACTAAACTAGCAATTCGTCTTCACATTACGACATCAGCAATAACAAAAAAAAAAACATAGTGTTAATAGAAAATGGAAACTTGCATGGACAGAACTAATATGACCCGTAGTATCGGCAAATTCATATGATCCAGTAACAACTACATTCTTGTGTATCTCCTCCTTCAAACATTTTTTACCATTCGGCGGTACGTAAAACCGGATGCTGGTCGTCTGTGAAATGAGCACGATAACAAGAAGAAGAATAACATCTATATGCGTTATGTGCATTGTCCTCAAATATCTAAAATTAAATCAATTTCAACGGCTACAAATAAGCAGTACGACTATGATAAATAAGTTATTTATCAATTCTTTTGTAATAAGATGAATTTACGGTTAACGCAATGTGGAAGAGTTGTCAACAATAATAATGGAGATAAAACCTCTGTGATTACTGTCAATAACTATTTTTTAATGACTAAAAAACTTCCTAAGACCTTTAGGATTCCGGTTCTTCAACTACCATTCATCCAATCACTAACTAAGGATTTCACCAGTCAGTGGGATAGCCTTCCTCCGGTTTATTTGAATTTTCGGAATGTACATAACCGGATAAAATATCCCCCGTCCTCCCTCATGCCGGTCAGTGTAACACGTATTAAAAGCATGAGCGTAAAATTGCAATGAAAGCTACCACGTAAACCACTCGCTCTGTCCGGATTATGAAATTGCAAACGTCTCATCGTTTTATTAACTCGTTTGTAGTAAGGTGAGTTGTGGTTAAGCGATGTGGGGAAGTTGTTAACATTAATTACGGAGATAATCAGAATTTCCGTGATTATCATTAACAACTAAGATTTCGTTGTGTTGTCAAGATCTCCGGGATTCTCGTTTTTCAACTCCGATTCATTTAATTACGTGATGTTTTTTTGTCGGCGAATACGTGCTCTAACTTCTATTAATTTTCCAGTTTCACATAAAGTGGCATGTTTTAAGCTTTATGTAAACTGAAAAGTGCTTTTTTGCATCCGTTTGTTTTTAGAATGATTTCACTTTTGCATAGATGACATTTTCAGTAAATGGATCCACCGCTATCAGCATCACAGGATAAAATAAGGAGTGAACATATGGCCATAGATCTCAGTGCCATCAATGCCGATACCGCTACTGATAATCTTGGCTTTTTCAATTCGGCTATACATGACGACCAGAGAAGAGGTATTTGGTTTATATTTGTCCACTGAGATGTATGTCCAGAACGATCAAGTTAAGATATGCCTTTTATTTTAAACATTATTACTTTGCAAATGCTTTTATTTGCATTACTTCCTCGTCAGCTGCTTGACTTTTATCCGAAGCACATATTATTCATCATAATAAATAATAAATTTGATTGTTTTTGAATTTGTAGGAGTAGATTGTATAGAATCATGTTAGAAAAATATATAACAGCAGTGAATTCTATTGGTCACAAAATTTTTCTCCAGATTATAACGTTTCGGGGACGATGTCAACAAATGTTGAGAGTTCTGATGAAAAACATTATCGAAGAGTTATGCAGAGTGGGTATACAAGTCGTTTTCTTGAAAATCGAGGATTTGGTTGGCTTCTAGACGTTAACGATGATGTGGTTGACTTTCAAAGGCCATTGTTGTAAGTATCATTTTTATATTACTTTAACAGTATTTCAGTAATGCCATCATTAATTAATAATTTATTAGTATATAAAATCTTCAAAATAGGTTATAAAAATATATGCAGGAAAAGTTGCTCAGAAAAGTAGGTAGAGTGAAATACTCCTTGAAAAATGTTATATTTTGATATTGGTTGTCTTTTGTCGAAAGTTTTTCGGACCGTTCAGAACTTTTTCTATCTCAATAGCTGTTAATATTACCTTCAAAGAAAATTTATTAGTTTCGGAAGACTTGTGTCTCATTTGATACTTTAAGCAATGAAAAACATTCCTTTTGACGCTTTTAAAGTTTAAAACTTTCGATTTTTTCAAAATCACTTTTCTTTTGTTTAAATCAAAAAAATCCTGTTTTTTAAAGTCCATTTTCGAAGCATTTACGCACTATTTTTCAATCTGTATTGAATTCAGGGAAGAATTAGATATTGATTTGGCGGATATTTATTATAAAGTACGCTGTGTATTATTTCCTCTGCCTTATTTTCGGCTGAAATTGTGTATTGTTCGAGAATCGCCTGATTTCTGGGGACCATTGTTTATTGTTTCAACTTATGCCTTGTTATCATTGTACGGGCAACTAAGTGTATGTTTTTTGTGAAAAAATTTCGAATTTTCTGTCTTAAATTTAAAAGCAGACAAATAAGAGTTAAGGAGTTACAGGGCTGAAATTTCAGTCACATGGTAATTATCAATGTGTTTCTTCAGTTTTTATTTGTAACAGATTTTGAATTTTTCTGGCATTCAGGCACACTTTTTCATCAAACAAATAATTGGTGAGAAGGAGGAAGAAAGTTAATTTATGTTCTGGACAGTTATTTAAGCTATATCTATGACAGTTTCAGGTACTTTCATGGATTTTAACAATTTGGTTTATTGGATCATTTTTTGTATTTTTCCTTGCACGAGCTCTTGGAGGAGAAGTCGGCTATGGTCAAGTGCTTGGTATTGTCGGTTATTGCCTTATACCTCTAGTTGTTGTAGGCCTAATCATTTCAGTTTTGTCGAGGTTAATCCTTTCTGAATGATTAGATAATACTGTTAATAATATTTTAGTTTGCACGTTGGTTTTTTTTGCAGTTAGTGTTATCTGGACTCCAACCTCATCAATGCTGAAATTGCGTTATAACTACTCATTTACACCAAATTTAAAAATAAATGAATTTTCTGTTACTGATGTGTTGTACATACGATTCTGAAGTACCTAAAGTTTTTTAATACAATGGGAAGTAGAAATTTCAAATAAATTACGGTTCGTTTTTGTAAATAGTTTCAAAAAAATAATTTGAATTTTTACAGGTTCCAGTTGTTTTCTACAGTAATTGGTTGTTTCGGTGTTTTATGGTCTGTGTATAGTGCTGGTACGCTTCTCTGTGTCGAAGAACTGCGTGAGAAACGCACCTTATTACTTTATCCAGTTTTTTTATTGTACGTTTATTTCTTCTCACTGTACTCAGGAGTGTAATATAATAAGTATTGGATGTTTTCCCATCTTGAAGACCTAAATTAAATTGGTATATTAAAATCTTTCGAGCCAAATTATTATATGTTGTTTATTTCCTGTATATTTAGGAGTATAACGTAGTATTGTCAGTAATTATTAACCCATTGTTGTCAGATCTGTCACTAAAATCATGCTGTTCTTATGATAAGGTCAATGTCTTTTACATTTCCTTTATTTATGACTTAAACCTTGAACGATAAGCTTTGCTTGTTGAACGACCTTTCTTGAAACACGGAGGTAATCTCCTTAGCCCTGTTTATTTTCTTAAACAAATATGGTGACGAAATATGATGCTTTGATGATTCATTGAACATATGAGAAAAAAAGAAAGCGATTTTATTTAGATTATGACATTCTCTACTATTTATCTTTGTATCACAAATTAAGTAAAAAAGCGAAAAAAGAGCAAAATATCAGACTAGCGAGATTTATGTCTCGTTCTTGCCTCATTTAAATAAAATGTAGATTCTAAGGTGCCATGTCTGCCAAAATATTGTGTTGATTATTTTTCTTCTTACTTGCGTATCTAGTAGAAAATATACCATTTGGTATGTAGGAATATACTATTTCAGAAATTTGTTTTGATCCTCATTGGTATTTCAACTTGAATTAATTGAGACTTTAGAGATGCCACGGGCTACGAGGCAACTGGTCAAAATACAATTCGAAAAACTGTACCAAAAAAAAAGAAAAACCGAAGAAAGAACTTCCCAATGCTCCTTCCTGAAACAGAACTAATTTTATGCTAGAAGTACTGCAATCTATGTTTGTCGCCGAATGTATTTCAATCAACATTTGAATTCAAAGAATGATGAATGCTGTTTAACATTCATTTTGTTAAACAGCTTTCACTGTTCTTCACCATTCTTTGAAAGTAATTCAAGTTCTTTCACAATTTTTTACATGACAAATTTGTGTTTGATGCTGTAGCAAATTTCGAAATTTGATAACAGATAAAAAAAGTCGTTCCTACATCTCTTTATCTCACATAGTTTCTGTGCTAACTTTGAGTCACCATTGCCTGCGTAAGAGCTGTTGAAATACCGGATTTGATGTCACACCAAAAGACTTCTGATTGTCACAAACTAAAACATTCATTTCTTTTTCTGCAATACCCGTATCTTTCCTTTCATTTATATTTTGTTTCTGTTTTTAATCATTTCCTTTTCGATCAACTTTAAGAAAAGTTTTTCATATTGACAAATAGTTAACGTTATTTAAATTTAATGAATTAAAAAATTACAGTGTTGAAAGCTATCATACTATTACTTTTAAATTTTGTAGGAGAAATTTCTCTTGTTTACTTTTGATGTTCGTTATGGATCATCGACAATTTGCCTAATGTAAAACGATGCAATTATGGATGACTTTACAACCTTGTTCGTGTCCTTTCAAGCGAATCTTTTCAGATTATTTTTCTCTTGAAAAAATTCGCTCGTAATGAAAGGACACACCTCGAAACAACTGCTCCTCTAAAAAGTGTGAAAGTCCATATTTCTATTTTTTATCAGAGATATGATTACAATTTCAATCAGACATTATTGGAGTGTTACATGCAACGCGATCAATTGATCATTTATTTGTAATAATTGAATAAAAGGAATCTCCAACATGGTTGACAGAAGTTTAAAAGAAGGCTGAGGAAACAGAAATTTTGATAGTGATATGGTAACTTATTTTTTTTTAATCTTTCCAGAGCTCATTATATGATCAAAATTATCACGAAGCATTCGCTGATCTGCTCTTTGCAGCATACCATTTCATATTTTTTCTATTACAATAAATTCTTCCAATGATATTTCAATCATTCCATTCGTTTAATTTCATTTTTAGGAAAATATCTATCAATTTAATTTGTATTGTTCACTTGACGAATTTCTGCATTCGGTATGACGATAATTGACGAAAAGATGTAAAATAATTATTTGAAGTATTTCAGTCCTTTTATTTTCACTATAACTCTTCCCACAATGCTATTATTACCAATAATAATAACAGTGATAAAAATTTGTCTAGCTGATAACAGGGAAATATTGGAATGTGAATGGATTATTTGCTTGCTACCGAAAGTATGTCAACGTTTCAACGGCATTAGTTGGTTTTTGCTCTCATTGTTACATTTTATGAAATTTGTGAAACTATTTCGATGAATACTGTTATATATGTTTATATACAAAATTTACATTTCATTATTTGTTTAAATTCTTTCCTAAATTATTATTTAAAATTTTGGAAAGCGTTAGTAATTTTGAAAATTATCCTAGCTTGTTAACATTTTTCACAAATCCATTCCGGTGAAAAGTGTCAGTAAATTAGGCCTTCGGATCCTGAATTCAAATATCTCTAAAGATCTTGAAAAAAACAAGTCACTTTTTAATGACTATATGAAATAAGATTATTTTCAGTATCATGCGTTCTGCCGGATGATGCTATGAAAAGAAAAGTGGAAATATCTTCGGATTCGTTATCATCCGCTAATCAAATCACTCCGATAACCGAATCCATTTTCACAGAATCCCTCATTGCACACTCTTCACCGATTCCTCATTTGTCAGCACTATCATTATCGATTTCTAAAATGGGATCATTTCCATCTTCTGAAACAGTGACAGAGCAAGGACCGCTTCTATTTAGTCCCAAAACGTCTGAAGAAAATTTTACTGTGAAAATACTTCCACAAATCTGCTTGCTTCCTGCTCTCACTGGACCCTGTTCGAAAACAAAAGTATTATGGTACTACAATTCCTTAACTGGTCGATGTGAAAGATTCAGTTTCAGGTGATAGTTTTTAGTATATTAATCAAAACGTCAGTATCTAAATTTAAAAAATCAGTATTTTATATTTGCTATTTTCATACCAGAAATGGATTTTTACAAGTGAATGTGCAATGCTTTCCGGATAAAACAATCTGAATTGATTATTAAATAACCATTTTGTTATTTTAATCATTTCAAGAACTTTGCGATAAACGATCGATCCTCTTGTATGAAATTTTCTTTTATCACTATTGATAAATTATCAGCATTACTTCAAATTAAATCAACATTTTAGTGTTCATTTTAGTGGTTGTGGTAATGCGAATCATTTCCGCACTCGAAAAGAATGCGAAGAAACTTGCTCGGTGGAATATTTCATTTAGTATCTGATATTTTATGCTGACTATCTAAATATTTCAAATTATCAATGCTTCGTCACTCAATGACTCATTTAATAAGATCGATTTTGTTTGATTTCCATCCGTGATAGTTCTGGTCCGATCGCCGATATTGATAAAATTGTTGCAAATGATTTCTAAAAAAATTAACAGAATTTTTTAATAATTTTTTTGCCAGTTCCCTAATTACATTAAATTAATTAATCCAATGTCTTGGATGAAATGAAGCTATTCCTTTATCATAACGCAATTTAAAATGTAAAGATACGCTAAGCATGTCTGAATTTCATAAACTGATATATTGAAACATTGATCAAATTCATTTCTTCGTAAGCAGAAATTGCAGAAATTAAATCACTCATTGCTTTTCATGAAAAATATTATATGCTTTCAAAGAATAAAAAACATTCAAAAACAATGCTATCTTAACATGGAAAATGTTTAAAATATTACAAAATAATATGATAAAAAAATACGCACTGCAAAGCAATCCTTTAATTTAATTTGATCTAAACAGTGGTATCATTGATGGATATCAAAATTGAAGCTTATCAAAAATAATAATATAGCACTTTCAGTTTCAATTATATTAACACAATTTTTTATGCCAGTTTCATATCAATATGCGCATACTTTAGCTATAAAATGAGAGAATTTTGTTTTTAGAGAATTTTCATTGGTACTGAGTGATTTGGATTTAATTTTAATCTCAAAAATTTGTTGGAAATTGGGAATGATGATGCAGATGAATTCAGAATTAAAGTAAGCAAAAGTTAGAGATTTTTGAAGATAACATTGATATTTTTTACGAGTAAATTGTGACTAATCACTTTAAAAAACTTGAATAATAAATTAGTTGGAAAATTAGGATTATTTTTGAGGCTTTATCAAAAAAGCAATCTGCAAAAAAAATTCAACATAAAATTTGATGTGTTTACTTTTATCAACTACCGTTTCAGACAACAAATTTTTTCTAAAATTTATTTTCAGATTTCAAATCAAAAATTACATTTCACGGTAAGCGAACAAATTTTGCTATTTTTTCAACGAATGAAGTGCTGCTTTCCATTTTATGATTAGTATAAGTTTTTTTTCTGAAAAAAAGCTAAATAAATTATGCGATCTAAATGGACAGAAAGTATCAAACTATAACAGAAATAACCTGAATGAGTGATGTAATGAATATTCTAAATTTATGCTTCTCTCAACATTAATTTCCAACCTGAGCTATCCAATCGATATCCGATTTAGTAATAATCTAATTAAATGCTGGTAAAGCGAAAATGAAATCGGACTAGAACTGAACTGGATTGCATTCTGCGAGACTGCGATTTTTATGAACATGAATTATGCATGCTATCTACAATAATTTTGAGCATTAAAATAATTTTTAAAGTATAATTTTTTTTAAAAAAAATACCATATTAAATCGAATTGAATTAGACGAGAAATTGCTGAATAACATCCAAATTCAAAATTTAAATTTGATTATGGATGACATGCTTTCTCATAATAACACAATGCAAGAATTTTCAGAGCATCAATTTAGTAATTTAATCAAATAATTAATTGGGAAACATTTATAGTATAGTGCATCGTCGTGATTGTTGCTGTTGTCCATCACCGCTTTTCGATTTCATTGTGTTCGTTTTATCTTTTTCATTCACCGCTTCCTGTTGAAAAATGTTTTTTAAATTCTTTTTTTTTGAACAAAATTTATCAAATTTCTTTCAAATTATAATCAATAATTCCACCAAAACAAATTTCGGTATTGCTACATTAGAAAAGTTGTCATTGTAGCAAACTTCCTTTTTTTGCAACTTTTGTCAAAACAATAATCCATGCTGGATATTCAACAGATGAGCTGCTTATCATTAGTCTTAATTGGAATTTTCAATTAATTTTGAATACAAACTGACAGGTTTAACTTCTGCTACTGATGGAATCGGATGTGGTTTTGTTTTCTGAGTTTCAGATTTCTTGATTTCTGTTGCTGCTGTTGCGTGTATCGTCTGAGATTCAAACTTTTGTGTCGTTTCAATCTTTCCTTCATTTTTATCGGCTGTCATTTCTACTTGCTCCTCAATAGTTGATGTTTCGATACTAAAGCAAGTAAATGAATTTGACAATATTTGATAAATGTTAAATTAGCAATGAAATTAACAAATTTAATAGAGAGAAGAAACGAATTAAATCAACTCATTTATGTATTTAATGCTTACTTCTCAAACAGTTATGCCTTGAAATGTTAGCCGAAAATATCGAATGGATCATGTATAAATCAGAAGAAAGAATTCACATAATAAACAAAAATTCAAATGGTAGAAGTTCCCGAAAAAATCGTAATTTAGGACGAACATATCTTTTAAAAGCAAGGAAAGTGAGGAAATTAAAATATCTTTAATTTGACTTTCCGCCCTTAATTATGTGAATTGAGAAATAAAGTTTCAAATGCAATTGCTTACTTCTGCTTCGCTTCATGCTTCGGTTTGAGCTCATCTTTTTCAATTTCGGGACTTGCTTCCCCATGAACCAATGTTTCAACTCCCTAAACATTCTCTATGGCAAAGTATACGATAGCTATTGTTTTAATAACTTAAAATAATTGTTTAACCTTGATAACCCTGGAAATTTAAGCACAAATTGGCAAAAATATTGCTAGAAACATAGTAAAAATGGAGGAAAAAAACTGAAACAATGCAGGATGTGTGCAGGCGTCACAAAATTAACAAATAAAATAATTAAAAAAATCCAGCAACAGAAACATTTAATCAATTTCGCTTTAAAATAATTCTAAACTCCTGAAAGTTTGTGATAAATTTAGGAATAAATTTGCTTCACATCAAATTATTGTACTTTTTTCTCTCTCTAAAGCCTAATAATGAATTCAACGCACACTAAGTGCCGAAATCTTTATGAGAACTGAATAAAACAAATAACAAAATCTAAATTCTGTTTTTATTCTTCTGAAAAGTTCAGTAATTCAGAGGTAACAAATCTCAAGTAAAATTTTAAAATAAATTACCGAATCTTTTTCAAAACCTTATTATTATTACTATTAGTAAAAAAGAATAATACACTGTAAAACAATTTTGAGAGAAAATTAAAAAATCAAAGAAAAAAGAAAAATAATAGTAACAAAAAAAACAAAAAAAAAAAACTTGAAAATACCCTTAGTGAATGTTGCCCCATAGCTTTGGCTTCTTCCGCAAGAATCATTTCAATAGATTTTTTCTTCGGTGGTACTGGTGGCGGTACATTTTTGGATGGTCTCACCGGTAGTTGCAATGAAACTGCGCTTCCTCGTGATGATGGTGGTGTACGGTTAGGTGAATCGCTACGATTTACAGATTTTTCTGTCTTTGTAGACTAAAATTGTTTCGTTTTTTGTCCTTTTTGTTTTACTTTGAAATGCGAATGATACAATTTCAGATGGATGCTATTCCTATATTAAATTGTTATTTTGAAAATAATATACAATGAAGAATTGTTTGTTGCTTTTTCTAAGATTACTGTAGTATTCTCGAGAAGATGACATGGTGACAAAAGCCAATTGTTTCATTACTTGACAAAAGTAAAACAACTGATAATCTTTCATTTTAAAATTGAGAATTGAAATAGCAGTCTTATGTGATCCTTTCAATAAACTTTTTTTGAATTGTTAAATTAGCGCAATGTTTTATTTTCTAATTCAATTCAAACAAAAAATAATAATTTGCTATAAGTCATTCATAATAGTTTTTTTTTTGAAAGTTCCCTTCTTTTTTTCAAATCCTTAGGTGATGCGAGAAAAAAGAAAAAAGTGAAAAAAAAATCTAAAAAAATTGATTCTAGGAAAGCCTGTAGAAGGAATAAAATAATCAAAAACTTTTTTCTATAAAAATACGAACGAAAAAACAGTTTAAAAAATAATTAAAGAAAAAGGAAAGTCATTACATAGAAGCAAAATGAAAATAAATTTAAGAAATAATTAAAATTCAAAGCAATACAAATAAACTCATTTAAAAATTAAAATATAATATCGAAATGAAGATAGAAAAAACTTTGCTAAAAATCTAACTGCACAGAAATATTGTACAATACCTGAAATTTTGGTTTGGTTTTCTCTTGTATCGGATTAATTTCCGCTTTCATGATCATTTCATTCTGGTCTTCGCCTTTCACGATCGGGAAATTTGACCGTAATTCATTCTCGAGAGCATTTGAAGTTGCCGAGAATTCTTCTGATGATTGGAACGATGAAGTAACAATGTTGTTTGATGGATCGGGCATTTCATACAGTACTTTGTTAACACTTACCACATCCTGTACATCCATCCCATTATTTTCAGATATCGGGATTATGTCATAATGCATTTACGCTATTAAATCTATTCTAGTTTGAAATGTATATGCTGTTCAAAGGTCAAATACTGCAGAAAAAAATCTACGATAGGTCAAATGCTGCAGAAAATGTGAAACGAAAAATTTGCATGCATTGATGCTGCATGCATTCAATTATTGGTACAGGTAACATATAAAAGTGCAAGCAATTCGTAACAAAATCAATTTGTCGTTTGCAAATTGTTTCAAGTGCTGCTTAAAAGCGTATTACAATCAAATATTTGTGCCAATAGTTAATTAAAGATAGAATTCTAAATCTCTAATGAATTAATTAATGTTCACGTTCAAGAAGGGATGGGTCAAAGTTTACCTTGGATTTCCAGTTGATTCAAAAATGATATGACATCTTGTTATTGCCAGTATTTTAATAGTAAAGTAATTGCTATATATAATATTATGATTAGAGGAAAGAATTAAAATTGAAACAAATGAAAAGATAGTTATTTGAATTGCCATATGTGAGATTTATTGCAGATATCGAAAGGAAAAAAGCTGAAATCGAGAAGTTCACCTGGCTGGTAAAGCTAAAACTCACAGCATGTTCCTTAGATTGCGATGGATCGGGTATCATTTCATGTTTATTAGTTTCCTCTTTATCAGCAGTGAATGATTTTTTAGTGGGAAAACATGATTCCGGTGGTGCTTCGTTGGAATCCTGAAATTATTAAGGATTGTTATAATTTTGAATTCGTATAATAGCTGATATATAGCCACGGCAGAAATATTGTACAGATGAGAATTTCTCAATTACACAAAACTATTCGATATTTTCTGCTATTTCTGCTTCATCTAAATTTACATTAATAAATGGAACTCTAATTATTTTCTTAGACTTCTTGAAATATTTTTTTGTTTGATATTGAAATTTTCAGAATATTCATTTAACACTGTCTCATTAGCATTTGCTTATATTATAGAATATTCCATTCAGTTAATAAATTTGTGGAGCTTTATTGGAAAATCGTTGTTACTGGGCACTAAACAGTTGTGATCATAAAAGAAGAATCCATTTGATTCCATAATTTCTTACACTACTTTTATTGCATAAGAAAATTCTGATTTATCAGTAAGGTATGTTTATTTATATGTCATATTCACACCTGATACATGAATCATATTTAATTTTCCAATTTTCTTTTGATGTCAAATAAATTAAAACCTTAGTTTGCTCAGAAATAGATGAAAACTTTGACGAGATGTCAGTTAATTTCTGTTCCTTATCACTGGTAAATTGTCTGAAAATACAACTTTGCAAATAACGAAATGTTGCAAACACGAAAAAAAAGTAAATACTAAACAATTACATTAGAATACGACATTGTCTCATCTCACTTTCACTCAAATTACTCCGGTGTGAAACCAATCGTTTTTAAGTTTTAAACTATTTGAATCGTGTCATCGTAAGTAACATAAAGAATTGAATTATACTAAAAAAATTACAATTTATTCTTTTTTTTGAAAAAAACTAACGTTTCAGTTTTGCCATCATCAGTTGCCATATCGTTTGGATTACTTGTAATATTATGAAGTTCTTTTTCTTGTATTTCCTGTAAAATTATTCCGATTTTTTTTTTCAAAATTCTCAAAATTTCAAAGCAAATTAAGAAATTTAGTTTTGAAAAGGTGAATAGATTAGAAATATTAATTTATGTAACGTATAACTTTTCAAATTATTTGTCTATCAATGCTAAATTTTATTACAAAGTGATTCCATCTCATTGATGATTTGTAGCTCAAATTACTGAATTCACAGATTTAGCAGCTAAATTATTTTAAAACTGAGCCAAAATTTTTATTGAATTTCGTTCAAAATTTCTTACTAAAAGCTTTTATCATTTTTTGCACTGTTATTTATGAATTGCTTGTATTCATCTCCTCATTCATCTAAATATCTTCTATGCCAGATCAAATTTGAAATTTGATATAATGCAAATTAGAAGACTTAGTTTATAAATGTTTAATTGAATGAAAGAGAATAAGCTATTGGAAGTAATTTCATTTTTTATATTCTGTAAACTCTTGCAATATTTAAGAATTACCAGAATTTCCGTCAGAAAAAATATAAATTCTATTCGATAAAACTGGAAAAAATTTGCATTTGAAATTTGAACTCTTAATTAACAAACAAAAACAAATGAGAACCGAATAGTGAGTTATTCAGGTGGATAATGAATTGTAAGTAATGAATTTCAATTAGGAACTAAGAATTAAATCATTAAAAATCTTCCAACAACTCATTTCAATCTGAAAATTATTGCAATGAAAGTGGGCCATTAAAATAATGAGTTAGGCCGAGCCAAATCAATGAGACTAGACATCTCTTACTTAGCATAATGAGCCAAATGGAAATCAAATACAACAGGCAGTTTAATGATGACAAGAATTGATGAGTAAAAGGTTTCATCGCCATCCCCCTACTCTTCAAAAAAATGAAATCGTTTTGTTTTTAAAATGAAAATATTTTCATTGTGCGAGAGAGAAATTAAAATAATTTCAATTCTCAAATTGAAGTTTCAGAATTTAAATATTAAAAAGAAAACGAAGCACTGAGAAGTGCTGGTTGCATGTGATTTGAGCAACAATGATTCAACAACGTGAGGATTCAGATTAGAAGTCGATGTATTGCTTCCTTAATTCTTATATTTTCAGTTCAAGAAGCATTTGAATTATTCAGTTCGCCATTTTCACTTTTGCTAAAAATTTGCAAATTTTGACTTTTTTGAATTTTTTTGGTCTGAAAGTATTATGTTAAAGCAGTCCACTATAATTATCTTTCAAGGAAGAATTCGTTAATTTTTTTAATAATTCTTCGCATAATTAGCTTTAAATATATTCTTAAAAAATGATCACACTTATTTACATAAAATTTTTCCACCAATTTTGAAAATTTAGATATTTTTAGGTGTAGTCGCCAAATTATCATCAAAAAATTTAATTCCGGCATTTAATGCAACCTAAATTGAATGTGAATGTGAAGTTGTTAAAGATTTCATTTAAACAACTCAAAAATTAAACTGTTAATTCGTTAGACATTTTAAGATGTGAAAGTTCAATATCGGAATAATACTAAATGCGGAATGAAAAAAAAAATTAGGCGGAAGTAAGCTATAAGATGTTTTGCAAACCCTGAAATAAATTTTGGTTGACGTGCAACTATTCTTTTGTTCCTCAATCTTAATTTGTGCAACAGAGAAGAAGGAGGAGGGGAAGGAAGAGAAAAAGAAAATAAATAGAGGTCAAAGTGGTAGTTTCCTTTTGGATGAGTGATAAGAAAAATTGAAGAGGAGGATTAAATATCAGAAATATTAAGAAGCTAAAATAATGTAACATAAATCTTGGCAATAAACAATAGGAATGGAAGATGGAGACATTTATGGAAGGGTCTGGAAAAGCCTCATTCCGGCATTGGATGAGTATGCGAATGTTTTTTTTATTCCCCTCTGAAAGATGTGATGAGATGAGAATGCCTAGAAAATTAATTGATTCTGATGATGGCCTGTTCTAAGTGATATTCAATTTTTTTCTTTTTCATTTCATACAAAATAGCATCAAAATCTTGCAAAAAGCTTCCGTTGAATATTTTCGAAAAATTTCATTCATACAATGAACATGCATGGAGAAAAAATTTGAGCAAAATTTATAACTCTTCTATTAAATTGAATAAGTCAAAGTAAAAAATTTTTTTAGAACCTAATTATGATTGATTGATAAATTTAATAAAAAAAAATTAATACTTCACAAGTACTGGAATATTCTTTCTGGACTCCTTCGTCTATTATATTAATATTGGCATCTGTTTTTTCCGTTTCTTTTAGCTCCCTGTTATCCTAAAAATTGGAAACGTAAAATTCAATTTAAAAAATTTGAGAAATATAATTTTGCAAGCTTTTTTTTCTAATCCTAATTTTTCTAAACAAAATTAAACATAAACTTTTTATTCCTGCAAAATTTAACCTTCAATCTTTCCAATAAAAAATTAAACAAGCATACCTTCTCATTTATTACATCGTCAACTGCTTCTGGTTCCTTCAATTTTTCGCTAATATTAAATGCTTCGTCCAACAGTTTATGCACCTCATCTGCTTTATCAAATACAATATCACTCACTGTTGTGGTTCCAATATCTTTCGACTTCTCCACCTCATAATCATCATGATAAATACCGCTTTCAGAAAGGGTACCTACCTGTCCCGGAATATCTTCACCTGGTGATATGATCTTTTTGATAGCTTCCATCTCTTTATCATTCTCGAATTTCAACATCAACTCATTTGCATTGCCTTCCACTTTTGCATGATTATTGAAAATATTACTTTGTAAATGATCAATATTTTCAGCGTTGAGAAAATCATTTTCTGCTGTGACAAATGAATTTTCTTTAGATAGTTCATCTTTTTTTCCATTATCATTAACATCGATATCATTCATTTCAACCAATTTCTTCTCATTTTCATTCAATCTATCGATAATATCATCATTTTCAATATTTTTCGTCTTCACATTAGTCTCATTGACTTTCGCATCGGTTCCTTCCACAAAATTGTGCAGTTTTTCCTCAACAATTCCTTTCACATCTGCTATTTTCTTATTTGCTTCCTCATTTAATTTTTCAAACTTTCCAAAAGTCTCTTTTATCAACTCGTCCATTTTGTTCGCTCCTTCTTCCGCATTTATAGCATTTTTCTTCCTAATCTCACTATCCAACTTTCCAATTTTATCAATTGCTTCATTAACATTTTGATAATCCATATCTTCTAATCTATCTCCAACATTTTCCTTGCATAATCCTTCAAATTCAGTGGATACTTCAGAAACTATTCCACCGAGATTTTCGATAACATTTTCATTTTCAGCTCTTTCTTCTATTTTTTTCAAATCTTCCAATTTACTGACTTTTTCAGGAATAATTTCATGGATATCATCGTTAATTCTCTCCAACCCGTCCTTAATATCGCCAAAGTACTCTGAAGCTTTCTCTTGGATTCCAGCACTGAATGTTGTCAAATCACTGATCACACCGGAAAAAGCACAATCGGCATTGTTTACTGTATCATCCAACTTTCCTTTAGTTTCCTTTAACATTTCACTTATTTCATCTCCAATTTTGTGTTCAATCTTTTCAGTAGGAGTAATAATGCCTGAAGCTATCTTACTCATTTTATTTTTCAATTCATTAAATTTTTCATCGCCTTCTTCAACTTTTTCTGATAATTTATCCATTAAATTATTTTCCATTTCTATGATATTTTGTATGTTTTCTACATTCATTCCAGTTGAATCCGTAATATTTTCTAATATATTTCCTTCTGCCATTTCTTTTTAATTAGCATACCATTTTCAGGCAGAATTCATCACTGAAATTCATTTTTTTTAAAATTTCGATGCTTTTTTCTTTTTTTGAATAATTCAATGCAATTGCAATATTGGGACGAAAGTTAATGGTAAAAGAGTATTAAATGTCACTTTCTGATCATTTCATAACAGAATCTGATTGAAATACAATTCATACGGGAAAATAATGAAGCAATGGGTAGTTAAAAAATTACGTTAAAAGCGAATTAAAAACAATAAGCAACAAATATAATAGTGATTGAATAATGCTGCGAAGTAATCGAAAAAAGGAACAAATGTTAGAATTAGAAAACATTTCGACGATATTCAAAATATTGCAACTTCTTTCTGACAGATTTCAAAAGCATTTTAAAGAGAAATTTGAAATAAAAAGACTTAAACAATTATACATGAAAACAAATACACCATAGCGACTCTTTTTATCATTCTTTAAATAAAAAAGAATTGAAAAAGAAGAAAATATCCTTTGCTTACTGTTTTTCTGGCCTTTAGGTACAAGATGTAATACTGAAATCAAAATAATCTTAAAAGAAGCATAAATGAGAGTATTATTGAGTATTAAAAATTTAGCTCAGAAGACACTTAAATACACGTGCTAATAATAATTGAATTGAATTATGAAAAATAGAAAAAAACCAAAAAACTTAATCTCATTATAATTCTCTGATCAGACCAATACTAGCAATCGACATATAAATTTAACAAACAGACAAGAAAAATACCGGAAGCTTAAATAAAATGAAATTGAAATTAACCTATTTTAGGAGAAATTTCATGACGTAATTGGATTGAAAAAGGATGAGATAAATTCAGTAATATCAAATTCAAGCATATTTGAAAACAATTCAGAGGGTTAGAATGAATGAACGAAAACTAAGCAAACCACTGCATGCATGCCATTTCCAAGTGGCAAACATCAGTTCCTATTTTTCCTACCGAAACTAAATAATGTTTTGTTAGCTTATTTCCAGCTAATAGTTGATAAAAGCAATGTGAAAAGCAATTAAAATGACAAAATGACCACCTGAGAAGACAAAATGACCCCCATTCTAATCATTCATTTCATTTGTACGATCTCTATTCATTATCTTATTTTGCATTTTAATACGGAATATTTCTATCCAATCAGCAGTTTAATTATAAAATTAAATTAGGCATCAATTATATAAAATAACGAACATTTTGCATTTTCAGATAGTACTTTTTTGCTATTTCATAATTTCTGAAGAAGCAAATCTGCAAAATAAAAACAAAAAATAGAGATTAATTTTATTATGGAATCATGATGTACTTCAATCATTCAAATTCTTATTTTTAAAGATAGGCGAATTAATTTTAGATGCTAGCTAAATTTCCTGGAAATTTGTAAGTCGAAAATAGGAAAGTTATAGCATTTTAAATTGATGAAAAGATTTTTGAAATGAATTAAATTCTTTTCGAAAACTTTAAAGTATGGTTTACCTGTTTTATTTTACTCCTCACGCTTATATAATTTCAAAGAACCTTAACATGCATTTTTATTTTTTTTTTCCTGCAAAAAAGATGATAATATTAAACTGAAATGGACTTAGTAAAATGGTAATTAAAATCGGTGTTACTATGTGATAGAGATTTGAGAAAAAATAATGTGAACAGTTGACGATTTATCTAAGAAAGAAGTTAGTTAAATTTCCTCGGTTACTTTTAATTCTTGATGAATAATTAAAATGATAGTTTTTCGAATTGACGTTTAAAAAAATAATCTTAAAAATACAAAGATTCCTTGACATTAGCAAATGCAAAAAAGAAACGCTGTAAATCAGTTTTCATTACAAATCGGTAATCAAAGAGTTTTTTTTTTAAAAAAAAGTTAGTAATGCTTACTTTACAATATAAGTAATTTTTTTCTTGTTTGAACTTAGAGTAATATTTGTTAAACAAAGTATAAATGAATGAGAGAGATAAGGAAGAAGAGGGGCAGTTGTCTAATTATCATCATTATGGATAATTTTATAGATGAAGATGAACATAATTAAATAGCGCTAAAAACAGTGACAGAGAGAGATGAGTTTAATTTCTGACGGAAAAGCGTATTGTAGAGATTAGAATGGAAACTTTGTACCTTAGAAAGCAGATGATCTTGATGACAATGATTTTTTAGAAAAAATATGACAAAGTTCATAGTTCATTTCATTCCTTCCCATTTATCATTTATCATTAATCACTTCATTAAATTTTTCACTAATTTGGTTGCTTAACACCGCAAAATACATTTCAATGCAGTAACAAAACTAAACAACAATTAATAATTGAATTTTATTAAATTAAAAAAAGCTTTTGCATAAATTAAGAAGTGATAGAAAAGGAAGCTTTGAATTTGGAAGATGAATGATAAGTAAAAATAAATTTCAAGAACGCTGCATGAATCAGCTAAGATAACTGTACCAGTCCTACCAGAAAACCGGTTGTTTAAACATTCTGACATATATGAATAATTCTATGACGTAAGAAAGAAAAAAGTTTAATTCAATATCGATTATCACCAGCCTATTCGAAATTGAATATATAACATAAAGTATATTATATATCAATCGTGTATGTCTTCATAAGTGCACGCATACTGCAGTTGCAGTTACATGCGAGCATGCTTTTCCTTGTTTGCTCATATTTCGTTTTGATTATCATATATGAGTGATATCAACGATGAGTAAGCAATTTTGCATTCATAACAATGAAATATGAAAGATGGGAGAATGTGAAGGAAGTGCTTGCTAAGATCACTAAATCGTTGCTTATTGAATTTGAAAGTTGTGGAAGAGGGAGAACAGTTGTCCGTTCAATCACCGCCCACAACAGTCTCGTTTCCTGCCTGCTTCCCAGCAAACACCAACAAAACTTTTCCTTCGTTGAGTTCGTGGCTTCCTCCTACATTCCACCGTTCCAACAAGGCAGATAATAAACAATTTTTTTTTTTCTAACAGATTTGAATTCGAAACTGGAACATAGCATCGTTCTAAACCTCTGTCTTTCTCTCTATATTCCTCGGCAGTCATTAAATTTCTTTCAAAGATTAAAAATTAGTTTATTAATGAGATTTTTAATTTTTCCTAAAGCATATTGCTAAAATGAATAGTTCTTAAGCTATAAATATTATTGCACTCAGAATTATTTATTGAAATCAGTAAGATATTGAAGGAATGAATAGATTGCAATTAATTAATTAATTAAGCTGGTGGTAGTTTGTTTTATTTGAAAAAATATGCAGTTACGTAATGTTTGTAACTTAAACTTACGTAACTCTACTATATGACAATTCCGCAATCCTTTTTGAGTTTACTAAAAGATTCTTCAAGAGATCGATTTCAAAGAATGATCATCTCTGTCTAATAATAGCTACACTTTTTTATCATCTAACAAATTTTCCACCTGCTCTTTTACTAATCGGCATCAAATATTCTTGTTGACTTAGCATCTTCCACAGTTAGTGAAAATAATTATGAACTTGATAAATAAATAAGCTAATTTTCTCTTTGAAGTATTTTTTTAGTAACAGATGAAATATAACTTGCTCATAATATTCAACAATAAAATAAATTACTCCCTTTATAGCAAAAGAGTACTCATAATATAAATTAGATTTATAAACTGAAATTTTAACACGAATAGGCTTGAATAAATGCATTTTTTCAATTTTTTAAGTTTACATAGACTGATCACTTCAATATTAATTTTATTCCAATTCAGTTATCAGTTGACGAAAATTGTTTGCGGTTAGTACATATTTCCTATGACTAGTAATGTATTACCATCAACTTATAGCACAATTAATTAATTTAAAAGTTCGATGAAATGATCTTTAATCTTATGAGATACTTATTTTGCAAAAGGTCATCTTCAAAACCCAA
>UPTC01000247.1:0-11805 GCA_900537255.1 Acanthocheilonema viteae | reverse complement strand
TGTGTGTGTGTGTGTGTGTGTGTGTATATGTATGTGTGCATTTCTGATAATAAAAGCAATTATTTAGTAGAAAAATGCACGAGAAATTCCAAAAAAATTATGGCATGCAATTCGTAAGTGCAAACCTTTTGTGTTAGTTAGCCGCGCATTGCATAGCAAAAAAAGTTAACGGAGAGTGTAACGCTGTGGAAAAATAATCTCAAATAAGTGAAAACAAAATAATTCAATCAAGAAAATATTTTTCATATTGAAAAATAGTCATGCATTCTTATTTTCACATTAATGAGCAATTTGTAAAGCAATATTGACTAACTTTAAAGGATTAATTATTTCATACACTGATAATTATTTGGATTGTAATCAATATGACTGGATTTAACAGTGATAAAAAAAGTGTTTTGACAAATGTAAAAGTTAACCTGGACAAGTTCTCGAGCATTGCGTTTGCGATAAGAAATTATTTTGATTACCACGTATACCATTGTATTGAAAAGGTAAACATTCACGATTATTGGAACTATAGTACCATCGCGATAGATTCGCATTACCGGAACCTGGTGAAAGTGGTACCGAACATGGGTTTGTTGCTAAAAACAGTCATCATTCTCTATGGAATGCAAATCAAAGTTTCACAATGAATAGTTTCATAGAAAGGAACCATGTTTTACTGTACTAGCAAATTTATTATTTTTAAATTAACAGAAATGTCTTATATTGAAACTCTTCAGTTACCTCCAGGACAGCAGACGGTTGTTTCCGGTGTTGCACCAACATGACACCAGAAATTTACTGGACATACTTCTTTGTTGATTGCTGAACAAAAAAGTATTTGTCCTGCAGTATTTGTTGCTGGTTGTCCAATACATGGATTTTCCGATGGACGACATCGTAGTTGACAGGCTATCTACAAGTACAACAAATATCAGATTAAATTTTTAGTTAATTCTCTGCAAGATGTCGCCATTTATTCAGAAGTTATCCTCTGTAAAAATTAGTAAGAACAAAAGCACAACAAGTGCGGTTGACAATTTACAAGTAATTATGTAAATTTACTTAAGTACTTTCATTCATGTCACTTGAATGAATATGCGAAAGTATGTCGGAAGACGTCTCACTTTACGGAATATTATTTAACTCAAAAATTTAATTAATTCTGTTTGATATATTGATAGCAACTGAATTTCTTCAAGTAGGTATTTGAATTCCTTTTTTCAACACATAATATCAATAAATACTTGAATGGATATGCAGAGTGTCAGCATTGATTAATCAATTAATTTGATAGATTAAATTATAGTTCGTAATCTAAGGTTTATTCAGTAAGTAGTATGTGATTCTTAATCTTGACTATTCAAATCTAATTTCAATGAAACCACATATGCAGTATTATGATTTAGCTTCTAATTTTAAAATTACACCTTGTATCGTAAGAAAAATCTTCTTTTTCCAAGAAATGATAACAATTACAGAATTCAGAAAAGGAGAATCTCTTACCTGTGATAGGAAATTATTCTGATTCCCTTTCATACCTTGATATATAAAAACTCGACATGTTCCTGTCATTGGATCGTAATAGTAACGTTCTAATTCTTCATTTCCTTCGCCTGTTATCATAGGCAAATTACATGGATCATTAACCGCTGAAATTGTAAAATTCATGTTAACTGCATGGCAATTGCGCTTCATTCATTTTCTTGGTAATAAATATGGAATGCTATTCCTTTCACCAGAAAATTTGATACTAAATAAAATTTAATACATTTGTTAAAAGAAATTACCTCCAGGACAACAAATTGTTGTAAGTGAATTACTGCCAGGGTTACACCAATAGCCATTAGGACAACTGTTTATGTGTAATGATGATGCAACACACGTTTGATAAATACCATTTGAAGTGATAAATGGTTGACCTAGAAGGTAAAGTAGATCTAGGCTTCTGATCTTTAGCATTTTTAAAAGTTTTCTAATGGCTCAGTTTTGAAAATTAAAATTTAATTAAGATTGAGATTTAAATCGAATTTAAAGCGGAAGTTGAAAACTTTCTATTAAATTAGACTTAAATTCAATTTTATTTATTTAAATCTAATTTGATAGATTTATGATCAGACCATCAGAACAGGGATTTATTTTGCAGGCAATTTCACAATTCTCTTTGGTTAAAAAATTATTTGCATTGCCATGCAATCCATTATACATAAACATTTCACAGATGCCTTTCTGCGTGTTGTAATACCATCGCCGCAATGCTTCATTACCAGTACCGCTTGACATTGGCTGCTCGCAACGATTTCCTTCTATAAAATAAAGAAATGAGAAGCCGAAAGGATTTGCACTTTCTTTAAATTTGCCTCGAAAATTTTGAAATGATTTTTAAAAATGAAGGAAGTTTTATTAGATATTCCGGAAATGGTACCAGAAGGACAACAAATTGTGGTTTCCGAAGTTGAACCATAATGGCAATAGGTGCCAATGGGACATTCCCGTAAACCGGAACAAGTCTGAGGTGGTAGTGATATTGATCGATTACATGGATTCAGAAAAACTGAAATTTGATATGCAGCAGTTATACAAAAGAAGGAACGAAATTTTGCTTGGATCGCCTAAATTTATCGTTGTTGAGAGAAATGCATAATTCGAGATGAGCAAACCTTTGCAAGTATCTGCGCAATCAGCTTCAGTTATGAAATTATTTTGGTTCCCTTTTCTCCCATTATACTCGAACATTTTGCAGGTTAATGTAGCTATATCGTAGTACCAACGGTTTGCAGATGGTGCAGGTGCTCCTTTAACACCAGTTGAAAATGGCATCTTGCATGCTGCAAGATTGGTTTCCGCACCAGGGCAACATTGATACTCATTTGGTACTAAACCCAGATGACACCAATAGTTTGGACCACAACTATTTGTACCAAATGTGCAAAGCCGTGGTTGATTGGTGCTCATTTCCAGCAATGGAACACCTCGTGGACAGACATTCACATAAGCTGAAAATTAATTACAATTTTTTAGTTGAAAAATGAATCACATGGAAGTAATTTGTGATTGGTGATAAATTTAAATTTTTAAGTTTACAATTATGGATGAAAACACTATTACATGGTATTACAATAAAGTTTAATTAACAGTAAAGCAGAAAATTTTATTTAATTCATTTTTGATAAATAAATTGATAAAAGACCAAGGCAAGTCAGTTGACATTGTTGTTTACTGATGAAGTTATTTTGATTGCCCATTAAACCGTGATAAGTAAATGGTAGGCATTGCCTGGTATTCACATCATAGTACCATCGTTGTAAACTTGCATCACCCCTTCCTTCAGTCATTGATTGCAAACAAACTGCATATCCCTGTGCTACAAAATTCAATACTTAAAAACTTATGCAGAAATTGATATTGATCTAAGAATTATTAATTTCAATTCTTAGTTGTAAGTGTGGAAAGTTGTAATTTTTTGAATATCTTAAAAAATAAAATAAAATAAACACCTCTTCCCGGACAGCATACAGTTGTTTGCGAGACTGCGCCAATGTGACACCAATAACCATTAGCACATTGATTATGTGAAATGCATAATTGTAGACGCCCACTCTGTCCAATTTGCGCTTCACCCAGAGCACATGGATTTACAAATACTGAAATTGTGCAAACATTACATTTTTTTCACCTAAATTTGGATTCATTAAAATTTTTTACTTGCCTTTAATTATTCTTATGATAGGAGAGGGGAAAACTGTACTGACCGGGACAGGATTGCTCGCACTGTTGTTGAGTGAGGAAATTGTTTTGGTTCCCGTGTAAACCGCCGTAAGTAAATGGCATACATTGATGAATATTACTATTAAAGTACCATCGTTGAAGATTGGCTCCACCATCACCAATTGCAAGTGACAGTTGACATGCAATCGATTTGTCTACTGCAAGAATATGTGCAATAAATAAAGCAAATTTGCAGTCGGCAATGCTTGGATATTAATTACTGTTTGATGAGTTTATCACTTATAACTCATTATGTTAAAATTCATTTTGATAACTAACATGTATATTCTATTTCGTTCCGAAATCCATTCCCATTATGCTAACTATCACCATGTCCAAAAAAAAATTTCAAATTAATTTAAAAAAAAAAGAATTACCTCTGCCGGGACAACATACTGTTGTTTGTGGTATTGCTCCAATATGACACCAATATGATGCTGCGCAATTGTTGTTTGAGTTACAACTCAGCGGACGATTATTCATTCCCTGTTGTGGTTTACCTGACACACACGGATTCTCGAATACTGTAAGTTCTGGATGAGGTTGATTTCGAATCTTTTTAAAATGTAACAAAGAATTTATTTATATTGCCTTTTCTCTTGCAAAAAGCTTCTCATTTAATGTTCGTCTTCTATCAAATTTAAATACATTGAAAGGATTGTGTAAGAAGGATCTTTTTTGTATAATACTTGGAAATGGATCTATTGATTGATTGATTCTTTCGATGTTTTTAATTGTTTATGACAAAAAATTTGGTTTTAATCGAAACAAAAGTATCGCACATTTTCTGAGAAGAAATTTGAAAGCACACGAAAAAGCAGACGAAAATAGTTTAAATAGTAATTTATAAGTTTTGCTCTATTTAAAACTAAGAAAGCCTAACTGTGGCAAGTTCTCTCGCAAGTTTCTTGGTTTAAAAAGTTATTTTGTGTGCCTTTCAAGCCAGCATAAACGAAAGGAATGCATCGTTGATTCGCAACATTCCAGTACCATCGCTGTAACTGATAATGTCCTTGGCCTTGGTCCATCTGTTGCTCACATGCGTTACCGCCTATTAATTTAAAAGAACATTACTGAAATTATTGTTTGAACTTAAAAAAGGAAAAAAAAGAAAAGAAAAACAGAGTGCAGTAGGAAATTTAACCAAGATTTGGACAGCAAACAGTTGTTTGTAGTTCAGCTCCAATGTGACAATAATGTCCAGGTGGACATATTGATGGTTTGGCCGGTGAGCACTGGATAATATTCCCTTGAATCTGATATGGCTCACCGGCAGCACATGGATTTACTAAAAAAGACAATTTTTAAAGTTAACTTTCTCAAAAAAAAACATTGATTTTTTTTTGAGAATATCTTCCTCAAAAACTTAGGCTTTATTTTTATGCAAACTTATAATCGAGCTTAAAAATTGACAAAACTAACCGAAACAAGACATTTGACAGTCTTTTTGACTTAAAAAATTATTTTCGTTGCCCTGTAAGCCTCTATAAATGAATGGTTCACAATGTTCTGTATTAACATTGAAGTACCATCGCCGTAGAAAGGCATTCCCTAAACCTATATTTAACATCTGATGACATCGATCTCCGGATGCTGAAATATGAAAAAAATTTTAATTTACTGATTATTCTCGAAAAAAACCATTAATGTCAAAATGATCAAACCGTATCAATCAACAGTGCATCTATTCAACAAAAAGTAATATGCTCTACTACGGCGGTAAATCTATTACCGCTAAAATAGAGTCAGTTACAATTTCAGATTAAGGATAATCAAGGATAATCATACTTTTATGCAAACGAATAATTCAATCTCAGACTTATATTGCTTGGATTTAAAATTAAACTAAATTTCTGGTTTCAAATAAAAATGATATTAATAAAGTTTTATTATTAAGTTTACGGGATCGATTGCAGCAAACGGTGGTTAATAAAGACAGTCCAATATGACAGAATTGATTGGCATCACAAGCACCGTTATCAAAACAAGGTTTTTGAGGTGTGCTGCTACCATATGCGCATGGACCCAATACTTCTATAAAAACACAAACTTCATTTAGATATTTAATGAAATGCATTTATCACAAATATGCAATTAGTACAATAACATGAAGCATTTTAAAATTTAATAAAAAAATTGAAGAGCTAATTGTAAAGAAAAAGTACAAACTTGATTTAAATGCTTAATGAAGTGCAATTATCATAAAATAGAATTTGTGACAAATAGAATTTTTATTATTTCTTATTATAAAATATGAAAAAATTCAAAACTTTATTTAAAGTGCTGTGGAAAATTTTTTTTGTCATGCAGGTAACGTTTTTGCTTCTTGAAAACCTGAACACTGCTGCTGGCATTGCTGTAAGGATTCAAAATTGTTCCGATTTCCGTTAATACCACGATAGTTGAACTGCTCACATGCTCTGGAATATTTATTGAAATAATATCGGGTTTGTCGAGCATTGCCATGTCCCTGATCCAAATCTTGCTTGCACGGGTCAACTGCAACCTACTTATGAGCATGCAACGTTAAGTATCAATATGAGTATTGATACTCATAATGTGAAGCAAAATATTTGGTGCAAACAAATTTAAAAAAATGTTTGGTGCAAATAAAAAAAAAGTGCAATTTTTTTTTTATTTTTTCTTCAACTGACTAAATTTTTTTTAGCTATAAGAAGTAATTGTTCAAAATATTTTATAGGTAAGCTTTAAAAAAACGAAGAAAAAATTATAGAAATGATAATGATGGAATACTTCAATAAAAAGCAAATTAGGGAAAATTTGTGCGATATTTGAGTAAATTTTTATGTTTGCATACTATTCAACCAAACGATTGGTGGTAGCTGCGGTAAGAGTGCTTTTGAAATGAAAAAATTAATGCTAACAAAAAAATTGGATGGAAGCATTGAAAGATAGCAACCTTCGCATAATTTTTGGCAGTTATGAATTGATGGGAAATTATTTCCGTTTGCACAACAACCAGACCAGTAAAATAATTCACATCGCATTCTAGCTGAATTATAGTACCATCGCGGTATACGATATGGACCGGTACCTATTTGTTGAGGTAAATTGCATGCTCTTGCACCTAAAACATCCATTTTGTTTTTGTTTGCGTAAATAAATATGTACTTTAAAATAATTTCTCAATCTGTATAAATTGTAATCAATAAACATCAACAAAATAGAATTTATGAAATTAATTAATCATTTAAGAGAATTGACCGCGAATTTGACTTGCAGGATTAAATGAAAATGAAAATTGTTGCGGTGTTGCTATACTTCGTTGTCTTATCATTTTATGTCTTATGCTAACATTGTCGTACGTTTGAATATATTGATTTTGAATCTGAAAGAAAATATAAATTTTATGAAAAGATAGGAAAAAGTTTTGTCCGTCTTTGAAAAATTAAATTTTTTGCTAAATAATAAAGGCAAATAATGCTAAAATGATAAAAAAGTAATGAATAATTAACGGTAATTGTTATCGCCTAAAAGAAAATTTCAGAAAATTAATTGATTCTTTTCCTTTTCTTAATTTTGCAAAATCTGTTTAAAGTATAGACGGTGCAATTTTGATACGCATGCTGTCTACTTAGTAAAAAATGAAAAAATAATTATTTTTAAAATTTCATAACTAATTCTAAATTAATGGATTTTAAGCAATCAGTAAATTATTGTAGAATAAATTCATTTATATCGAATTGCAAATTAGAAAATCAATATTTTTTTTTGTACCTTTGGAATACATTTTAAAGATGTATCGTTGAATGGTAATTTGCAGCATACAACAATCATGCGGAAATAAATAATAATTATCCGTAACTTTTGTGACGCAATCATTACAATTAATTTGTTGCAAATCAAATGTAAAATTAAAAAGGTAAAATTTCCATCTTCTGAAAATAATAATAACTTTAAGTAAATGTTTATTTAGTATTATCTAAAAATTAAAGGATAAAAAAATAAAATGGAAGAAATGAGCGTTTGCAATATGAATTTTACATTTTTGATTAACAAATAATTTTATCGATCGTGCTGATAGCGTTTTTATGAAATAAGCAAAATGAGCAAATTTTTTTCGAAAGTTTCAAAATAAAATACGAACTGTCACTTTTTTGTATCTTAGCTCAAAGTAGAAAGAAATACAGTAATTTCTATAATAGTATAATTTACGATATTCAAACCGGAATTTTCAGCATATTATGTAAATGATAATAATTATAGAATTTCAGATAACTTTTTCAAAGGAGTGAAATTTTTTCATAAACCAAGATGCTCAAAATTTTTGATCCATACGTCGGATTTTCACCATTTCTCCTCTACAAGTTTGATATTGTCATATTTAACCTTTTGATAATCATATTTCTGGTAGTTTCCTACTGATAAAGAACAGCAGTGTCCATGATTAAACAGAATCTTCCATTATTTAATTTGAAATAAAATAGCTACAATTTTTGTCAATTAATAGGATATCAATTTGTAATCAGAAAAATCATTTTTCGGTACCGAAACTTTGTAAGACTTTCTATTGCATGATATGAATGAAAGGAAAGACAATATTTATTTGTTTGATATGAACTCAAATTGCTAAGTAAATTAATTAATTCTGCCCAGGCAAAATTTGTAAAAAGGGCAAGCGATTGTCAAGGCAAAACTTTATGGCTTAACATGGATGTGATAGATTATTTAAATGAGCAAGCATTAAGATAATTAGGATATGGAAGTGACTGAAGGATGTTTACAAGAAGTAAGGGAAGGAATTGTTAAAAATTACAAAGACTAGATTTGGCTCAAATTGTCACACTAATTCATGTTTAACAGTGCCTGCAAAATTCGTTGTCTCGGTGAATTTCAACCGAGGATACTTATCATTTTATCCATTACCTCTCTTTTACCACTTCATCGAAATCCTCCCATAAAGCATACCTTACCTGTCTCTTCCCCCGCCCTGCAAACATCAAATTCAATAGAAGCAAAAACTTGTTTTGTCATATACAGTGTATCTGTGTGTGCGTGTGTATGCGTACTTGGCGGAAAAAAACTTGACATCTCTCGACTTTACCATTTCTTACAACTGCAAACAAAAATCTCAACGAAGCATTCATCCATCATTCCGAAAATAAAAATTGTAATTTAACGTAATGCGAAAATATTTCTTTCATACTAATTGTGCTTTTTAATAAGAAAAAAAAATATATCACTCATCAGATGATAGAAAGTATCGTTTAGTCTTCAAAATATTAATCAACTTTCTCAATTTTCATTTTAAAAATTAAAATTGTATTTGAAAGCTAAAATTTCTTAAAAATATACAGAATTATTGCCTGACTTATCTGCTTTTGGTCATTATTAAATTTTTTTGACAGCTTTTCTTATAAAAATATACGAAAATTTTGGCTAGTAATTAAATTTGGAAACTGATAATGTAAAGTATGAGACTCATAAAAATTAATATCTCTGGCTATAATTAAAATATTTACCATGATTATTACGATTACTAATTGCCACCGATGACATATATTATCCCAATCCACTAAACAACAATCGATTGGCGAATCATCAATCGAAATTTAGTTTGATCTACAGCTTAGAATATAAGTGGTTCATAATGTTTATGTCTTTGCGGCTGGAATATTGCTCAACTTTCATTTATTTCGATGAAATATGCAGATCATATTTTGGCTCATGAAAGTGATTAATTATCTAAATTAAGTACGATAAGACTAAAGGAGATTAAAATAACATTGAATTTTATATAGAAATCAAAATTAGAAAAAAATATAATTTCCATTTCTAAATGAAATGTAAAGAATGGTAAAAGCAGAAAAATAATCATTAGCAAATTGCAGCTCCAATGCTATCGAAATTGCCTTTTGTAATCAAAAATGATTTTATGCGCTTATGTGCTTCTTGGTCTTCTTCGTCAAAGCAGTACAAACAAAATTACAAGTACTCAAAAGCAGTTTGCACTGACTCATCACAGCGATTAAAATTTTACTTCTTTTTGTTAAATTAAAAGTGTGCTTAATTTGGTTGGAATTCAAGCTCATTCTATTCAAATCGTTTTCCTTTCTCCTTAAATAAAATCGTCTTAATTTGGATGAAATTTAATTTGGTATATCAGGGCTTAATTCCCTCTATTATATTTAAAACTAATCGATTTTCGGATGAAACTTAATTAATTTTGAAAAACATGTCATTCATTTATTCAACTTTCCACTGCTATTAAAACAATATGCACTTCACTTCTGAGAGCCCAGCTGTGATACTCAGAATAAAACTAAACAAACAAACCTAGAATTGCAAAAGTACCAGAATTGCTTTGGCTTAAATTTCAAAGATTTAAAAAAAACGATCAACTTTTCAATTTTAATTTACTTCTGAAGTGCTTAGCAGAAATAATTGTGTAAATTCAACTTAATTATGCTGTAAATTACAGTGTGAAGAACTTTTTGCTTCTTTTTTTAGGAGATATGAACAATTGGTAGTGTTCCGAGAACGATTGACTGCTCGAATTTACTGCTGCTTCTGCAATTTCTCGAACTTCACCAATTTTCAGTGTTTCATTGACTAATTATAAAGTTTGTTTACTTCTTTGTTTACTGATGCAAAATCAACAAACATTTTCTACATTTTCTCTTCTGATGCAAATATTTTCATTGTTACCTTAGAGAGAGAAAGTCTTAATTTGGGTATATTTCGGTATGGCTTTTTCCTTTTGTCGATCAAAAATACTTCGGGCACTTTTTTTTACTGTACTTTTACTGCACTGAAATTTGATTTATTGATTGTATTTTTAATTCAGTCAATCTGTTAATATTTCAACAAATTTTTCTTCCGAGTTTTTCTCTTCATCACTTCAACACTCTTTTTTGACTTTCATTTTTTTTTTAACTTTTATTTTTTATTCACTTTTTGTTTTTCTAGGTAAGATTATTTAGATAATCATTATCGTTTGTGTGATATTTGTTTGTTTTATTTTAATGTCATATCATTATTCCTTTCCGAATTAAATTAAGAAAGATGCAAAAGGAAGAAATTGGACACAACTGACAACAATGAAATTACTTAATTTGTAAATTTCTAAAAGATTTATGATTAAATTAAAAGTTAAATTAATGATTCTATAAGAAATATGTAATTCAGGTTAAATAAATTAACTTTAATCATAAATATTCTATAAAGCCAGAGCAAAAAGATTATCCTTCGTGGGTATGAAAGTTTTATTAATTATTGATTACTCCGGTTAATTCGATTTTTCTACTTCAATGAAATTATAGCAATCAATATTTTATCATGTAAAATAATAAGCAAGGAATCATGCATTATATATTTAGGAGAAAGCAATAGTGTGAAATGGATCAATATTATACTGTGATCGGTTGAAATCATTGATCGTTAAACTTTTTTCTATTTAAAAAGAAAAAAAACAAAGAAAGAAAGAAAGAATATAAACATTTGTTGAACTGAATGAGCCTGAAGACGAGCTTTTCATCATTTTGCTCAAACTTTTATCATTTCATTGAGGCAGCAAATATAACAAACTCGTTTTCCTCTTTCTCAGCTATGATTTTTATGTGTGTGAAGGGAGCGTTCATATTTATATTAAATATTTTTAACAAATAATACCAAATCATTATTTGGTATTATTTGTTATTCATTTTCTAACTATATTATTTTCAGTCTTTTTGTATGCTAATTTTTACTTAATTAACTTAATTACTAATCAATTATATTATACTTGCTTTTTCCTGCATATTTTTAATGATTATATGCATTGTTAGTATGAGAAGAAAAAAGAAAGTTTTCCTGATCAAATGACTTATCCATATTATTACTAATGTAAATTGGTAAATTAGGAATTTTAAAATCATTTTTGTCGCTACTTCTGAAATTATTAGCTATATTTTATTCTGATAATGTTGATTTCTTTTCGTTACTGAATTTCCAGAAATGTGATTGAAATTTCATGAGAAGCTAGGTAATAATTTGAAAATGACGGAACTAAAAATGACTGAAATCTTCTTAGAGAAGAATTATTGTATC
>UPTC01000246.1:0-50183 GCA_900537255.1 Acanthocheilonema viteae | reverse complement strand
TTTATGATCTCTGAATAAGCAAGATATAATTTGATTTTACTTCTCGATGTATACATTTAAACTCTTTTCAACAAAATAATTTGTCTCTTTCAATGGAAACAGATTTATTTTATATAAAATTAATACTCATTAATTTTTATAATTTCAGGCCATCGAAAAAACCACTCTTGGCCCAACTATTTTCATCTATAAACCTTAAATTTTTTAAACAATTCCTTATTCTTTCTGAATTTCTTGTGAATATTGCACGATGGGAGTTTTTGGTCGATGGACAGCTTACGGTACATTTGGAAAGACAACACGACTACTCTTCTTCTGCACACAGCTTCTTTCAATTGTAACAATTTTTACTTCACGGAAAAAAATTGTTAATTGAATTTCCATAAAGCTTTATTCAGTGGCTTAAAAAATACTTCATAAAGAATATCATATTGAATATCTGATTGAAATTTTTAATTTAAAAATTTCTACTTTACTAAAAAATCCACAAAATTTATATCAAATATGTATCATAATAAATGTATAAAAAGTTGGATTTAAATCAAAATTTCTTCTACAGATGATTTTGTTAGCAGTGCTAATGTATGGTTGTTGGTTAGCACAGAATCGATCACAGTACGCAGAATTGCTGGGACCAAGTTTATTTGTGGATGTTGCCCGTATTATGATTGTTAGCTCAATATTTGCATTTATCAATACGAGCATATCCATTTATGCTTTAACGAAAGAAATGCGATGTTTTATGTATTCGGTTTGTTATCTCTGAGAAAGTGACACACAAAACATTATATTCATATAATTTAATAAAAATAAATTCGAATATGGTCACGGTCACGGAGATCGGTCACACCAATGCGTCATCATCTTTAGTTATCATTACGATATGCCGATCATGAATAACTACTTCGTCTACCCTAAATTGCCCAACCATATCAATTTATTTTGGATGATTTTACATGCAATCATTTATTCAGTGTAGGCGCGATGAATAGAAAAATATGGAACACATCCTTAATTTATTTTATTATTCTTTAAAACAAATACATAGAATAAAATATTGCTTTAGAAGGGATTTAATAAAATTATTTCAGTATGTAATAGCTAGCGGTGTAATATTTGTAATGATGTTTGTTGGTGGTGTTATGGGTTTTGTATTCAGATATCAGGTTTGTTTTTTTCATTTTTTAAAGATTGTAACAATAACTCTTCATTTGTCTTTTTTTATTTTGCAAAGTAGAATTGATTTGATGATTTTACGTCCATATTTCATTGAAAATTTCCCGTACATTATCAATAATTTTTATAGTTACAACATAGAATACCACTTCATCTCAAAATGCTTACATCACTGCGTGAACTTTATGGATTGCCAGAAATGGAGGGAATTACTTATGCTTGGGATGAACTTCAGAGCAATGTGAACATTTCAAATTTATTGCAAGAAACTTTTTTTCTGCAATTTTTCATGAAGTTTGAACAGTTTCTTATACTAGTAAAATTTCGATTTCACATTTCAATATAACTTATTTAGAGTGTGTTCAGGATGTATATTAAATGAATCTTTTTTAAAGTTTAATTGCTGTGGAGTAAATGGTACCGATGATTTGACTGTTTGGAAGACATCGAAATGGTTTATGCATCAGAAGGGATCCAAACAAAAACTTCCATTATCATGGTCAATTTCAAATTTAAATTTGACTAAGATTTCAATCAAACTTCGGAATTTGAACTTCCATTCGTGCAGTAAAAAGGTCAGTTTAAACGTTCCATGTCTTAATATCTTATAGCGTTAAATCGGTTCATATACACACTTTTAGCTGTGTAAATGAAATGGTCCATCGCTGTCTGGAAACCAATTTGTATCATCCGGATGAATCAGTCGTTCATACCAAAACATGCTACATGTTGCTACGATCTGATTTATTAAAAGTAATGCATGTCGCTGCTTGGCTCCTCATTATTGCCAGCATAATCATGGTATGATTCTTATCATCTGCTTGATATCGTAATATATGCAATCATTTGTTGAATCCGTAACTCATCTTCATATAAGCTATTTATAAGTAGTAAGCAATATATCTAAATTCAATACATAAAGTACTATTTTTCAAATTCAGTCCAACCGATTCTAGCTTTGAACTTTACTATTTATGTTAGCGGTCCAAAAAGTTTAAGGCCTTTTTACAGGTAATACCTACTATGTTCGCAGGAATTTATGCTCGCCTTATCAAGAAGTAGTCAAATTTGTCAAATTTGCATTGTTTGCTTCCTGTACTTCTGTAGTTATTAAGACTGATTGCAATGAATTGTGACAATACAACATTATATATTCATCCTCTATCCGGGAACGGAAGACCGCCAGTGTTCAGGCTGTATCTGCTTATAGCTCTGCAATTCAAGTTTTTAGTAATCAATGGTCATCACTGAATAAAGTGGAGTAGCTGTATAGAAATGGCCATGAGCTGATAATTTCCTTTTGATTTATACAGATGAATTGCAAACTGTGAAGCCGTAAATCTTATATTAGACTATTGGCAACTTTAATTCCTGAAAATTATGAATTTCTAGTTAAGAAATCTGCTAAGAACTAAAAATGAAGAAGGCAAGATAGATAAAAGTGACTGCGTGATCTTGTTCATTTTCCAAGTTTTTTCCCTAGGAGTGGTCAAAAAATAGGGTTTTGTCGTTATTCAATCTTCCCCAAACTTCTCGTATTGTCAAGACATGTCGTATTCTATGGCATTGGAAAATGTTATAAAACTAAAACAAGAATTTGCTTTATGCCACAAATACTAGGAGAGAACAAAAATAAATTTGGAAAAATCTCTTCCCAACAACTGGGATATTCTATACCACTGAAAATCAACCTATCAAAATAGGAATTCTTTAACAGGCAGAATAAGAATGTAAGTCACTTTAAAATATGAAATGTTAAAGATAAGTATTGGTGATAACGAAATCACAAAAAAGAAAGTTACGCCTATTTAATGAATCCATAGTAAGTTCTGTAAATGAGTTTCCATACATCTTTTTATAATATGACCAATAACTTCATATAGTTGGCTGACAAGCAGCAAAATCTAAACTGGTGGAAATGTAAAGACACTGCATATTAATTTTAATTAACTACAGTATCTACACAATGACTTTAGCAGTCAAAAGTTAATATCATTTCTATAATCCTATATATGCTCTTTGTTTCGTGAAATATTAGTTCAAACAAATAAATTTAACATCTCAAACAAAGTTTTCAATGCATTATTTTGAAGGCTGTGACTAGATAAACTGATTCTAAGCTCAAACAAGCAAAGGCATGCAATCACCAGTGAAAACCTATCAGTAGAACTAGAAAGATGTCAGCAGAATTAAGACACAATTAAAACAATGGAAAAAATATTGTTGTATCAAGAATAATATGTGACACAGCTTAATCCAACGCGAGATGTCGTTGTTCACTTTTTTTAAATTACCGGTATTGCATAAAATAATGCTGATAATTTACTGTACAAAACAGCTGCAAATTCTCATAAGGACTAAATATTTCGAAAACCTTTGCCACCCAGAAGAGGTGAAGTATTATTGCGAATTGAATCTTTTTATATTGCTGACTGATATGAATAAAAAGGCTACATCAAACAAGACCAGGTTGGGCAAATAATAAAAACGCAACAAATTTTCTAAATTTACGACATATATTTATATATGGATGTACACCAACTTGTTCTATTGCAGCACAGATTCTGCTGCCTAACTGCTTTCAGTATCTCTGTTCCATGCACAATAAGTCTGAGAAAATATAAAAGTTTTCTCCGCTGCCGCAGAGTTCTCGAGGAATAAAACCGGTTAGAAATTCATAACCTACACAACATATTTAACAATCAAATGTAGAGAGCATGACAATGATGAACTACCAACAAATAAAATTAAATCGTCGGTTGAGAATAATGATCGCTGTTGATCCGCTCTGTGACCACAATTTGCTGCTCTTCGGAAAGCCACGGTGCATTGGTTTTAAAATGTATTGGATCGAAACCAGGTATTTTCTAGAAGAAAAAATATATATGTCGCTAGAAAATCATTTTTATCAGATACCCCTGGAATGGAACTATCTTCATGAAAAATTTCACATCCCGAGCTATATAGAGAATTAAAAATTGCAAGTCGGTTACGAGTTTTATGCATTAGATGTTACCTCACATGTTCCTATTATAATAAAGACAGACAGGGAAACATCTAATGAAAAACTTCAGAAGGCGACTGAGATTTAAAAAAACTGAAAAAGTGAATCATAAACAAAATTTACTTTCCATCTTGGAGAAGTTAGAATGCCTACTGCTGCCATACATACGAACAACTAAAATTTTGAAGATTAAGTTTTCAATAAAAAATAACCGTTTCAGTTACAATGAATAAAATGAAAAACGATTAAATGAAAGAAATGGTTAAATAACATTTTGTCAACTAAAATGACTACAATCACCATAAAAGTATGGTCATTCGATTGATTATAGCAGGTTATAGTCTCTTGAAATAAACTTACAATATCCATCACCATACTATTTCCACTTAATTTGACTGTTAGTTAAACAACTGATTAATTGTCAAAAGATAACGATCTTTTCTATTTGTTTAATGCTTTCAGAAATATGTACCGTAGCATAGAAAGTATTTTATCATTTCTATCCTACACAACGTGCATGTTGAATTTTGTGAAGAAACAGACTAATATTGTAAATAAACATTTTTATAAAAAAATTTTACCAAAAGTAATCGCAAACATACCAAATAGCAGACGAATATAAGATATCCGATGGACGGGATCAAGAGTGTTACCCAAATGTACCAAGCATTCCCTAGTTTTGCGGTTATGTAGTCCGTGAAGAAATACAAATTAATAATGATTACAATACACGAGACAATTAGCGCAGAAACTTGAAAGAATCTAAATAAAAATTGCAAGATAAGAAGGGGAAAGACAAGTTATTATACGGAACAGCTTTGATACCTTAACGAAACAGAAATATGATAAATATTAGAAAATCTCTTTTTCTACAAGCCTACAATCTATTGGGACTTGCCTTTTGGATAGCAATGCAATAAGTTTTACATAATGTTCTGTTAAAGAAAGCAGAGGAAGAACAAAAGGAACCTGGAGTTGCGAAAATCGAGCATAACTTTGGCACTAGATGTGAATGTTACTACTGGGATAAGCGCAAATGGTAGTTGCAACATTTGAATACAGTTTAACAAATCGTTCATTCCCGTCAAATCACGCATACTATTTATGCGCAATGCAAGCAACAGTGCTGGCACAACTGTGATGCTACGAGTGACCAGAACTCGTTTCCAACGAGCCCAACGGATTTTCAAAAAACCCTGTAGTGCATTTATGTGAAAGAAATGCAATAACTTCAAAATCCTCATTTGTAACATTCGATCTTTTCAAATCCGAAAATAACAATAAGACAGATATATTCACATCATTTGCAGTAAATACATATACCTCCATCACAAATTGTCCAGCATAGGTACCAGCCATTGTAGAACTTTGTCCAGCTGCCCAAATACCAATACCCCAAACATAGTAAGGAACGAGACCAAATTCACAGCCAAGAAATATACCGCCTTTGTATAAATCTGATTCAGCCGTTTCATTGTTGTATGGAAATACTGTGGGATCCATAATACCCTTACGTGCGTCACAATTTTCCCTCTGCAATAAAATAAGTTTAAATAAAATTAAACCAAATTAAGTTAATAAATAAATATACAATACTACACTATAATGATAAATTCTCAATAAAGTTTTAAACTCTTATTTATTTTGAATGAGTTGGATTTAAATTCTCGTGACATGAAATTAAAACATACTATTTGGTAATTGGTCTTGCTATACAATCCATGAGCAAAAACAGCAACAACAAACACATTGATTATAAAACTACATAATAAGGCAATTCCAGATTCGATAAAGAAGTAGAAACTTGCTTCCTGGACATTGGCTTTTTTTTTCCTATTTATGTCGCGACTCTAAAATAAAGCATATTTTCTAAATTCAAAAAACATAAATTCAACCTTCAGATTTCATAGCTGAACATGGAATCTGCACAAACTTGCCAGATCACTTTTAATTTGTTTCTAACCAAATTTAAGAAAGAATGAACTGGAAGTAAACAAAAATAAACCTTAACAAGCGCAGAATGAAGGTATAAATTATGAGGCATTATGACAGCACCAACAATACTAACAGCAAGCATGAACTGGTCACGACCACAGCCTTCGCACCACGGTAAAAACATCCCTTTGAGCACAGAGAGCTGGTTCGGTTTTACTACTACATACTAGAAACATTCGTACATGGCAATTTTGTTAAAAATACATTCAGTTTATTCAAATTTCAGAGGAGATAACCCAGGAAACCTTGTGAGTGATAACTTACTTCATAACCAAAAGTAGCTCCCATAATTGCAATCAAAATTGCGAAAAGACCTTCCAACTTTCGAAACCCATAAGTATCCAGAAATAAGAACAAAAACGTATCCAGAACAGTAACGAGGACGCCGATATATAATGGAATACTGCAAATTTTTCAAAATTCTCGAATATGCCCATGAGTGATTAATGAGATACAGATCTACATGTAAATAACTTACAAGCCTTTGGTCAAAAGATAGATTGCAATCGATGTTCCAATAACTTCCTGCATATCGCTTCCAATAATTGCTATTTCAATCATTATCCATAGAATGAGCCGCGGCATTCGTGGGTAATATTCATATGCTACCTAGTAAATGATGAATTTGTTGGTTTATTCTTGAAATATGGAATATCAATAAAGCGTGAAAGCGGTAGAACCAACGCTCCTAACAAATTTTTTCGTTATCTTCCCCCGAAAAAAAAGAAAAAGACTTATTCACTTCTGCCATATGCCTTCCGCTGACAATACCCAGACGAGCGGATAATCTCTGCAGAAAGAAACCAATAATGTGTGCTGATAGTAAAATCCACAAGAGCTAAACATACAGCAATGAATTAATTATCAGACGACTGATTCAAAGTATTCCTTTTTTACTTGTTTCTTTGTAGATTTAGACTGTGATCGAAAGAAAAAATCAATAAAATTTATTGCTCAATAAAACATTAGAAAATTCACTCGATACTGAGCTTGTGATCCTGACTGCAAGTCGCTTTCAATATTTCCTGGATCCAAATAAGCTATGCTCATCAAGAATCCAGGACCCATAAAGGCCCACAACTTTCGAAAACTGAATCTCTACAAAAAATTATTCAAGACAGCTAACATTAATTCAACTAAAACAGAATAAAAAATACTGGGATTTCCTTTAATATTTCTGGACAGGAGTTACATAAGAAAAAGTCCTTAAACTTTATCAATAGAGTAACTTAAACTTTATCAGTAACTTACTGAATGTGAGACATCTGGTATTCGAACACGATGTTTAAGCATCTGAGAATCCGGATGGATAATATTTGCATTTTTTCCCAACATCGTGTCCGGATCTGCATTAAAAAACAAATACTTGATTTCATGGATTACAAATACATGCTAAAAGATACGAAATTAAATAGTGATATCACCAAACTGTAACATTCTCAATAAGGTGTATTTCAGCAGAAATTAAATTATCACTCTACTGTGATCTTGAATTAGTTTAGCTACTTTAATAAATTAATACATTAGGATCCATATTTTCTTATATCAAAAGTCTTCTAGGATTCTCTCACTGTCCCACATTTAGTATTCTCAAAATACAGCAGTTGCAAAAGTGCCATCTACTCTTTCATTTCCTATCATTTTGTAATTAAACAATCAATTGAACATAAATTTATGAAAAGTTAAACATTTTTGATGTAGCTTAAAACAGAGGAGGTAGTTTAAAACAGCAACAGTTCATAACTACTGTTATGCTTAAACATTAAATGCACTTAAGCATGCATAAGCATTTACATGTTTTTTCTAACGTTATCTACAGAGATAAACGACTGTTTGCATAAGGTACGACTGCACGTTGAAAACTACAAAGTTTATAAAACACGGCTTGAAAGTAATTGCATTCCTTGCAAAGTAATTGCACTGCTATTATGTTATTTAAATGCCTCGACATCCAAAAGTATTCCAACTTCAGTAAGTTTCTGTAAATACTTTCTTGTGAGAACGCTAAATCTATGTTTTGAATGAAGAAATAAGAAATGATTGCAAACAATACGGACAGTGAATCGATCAACATACACAGCAATACTATTCAATTATAAACAGCTATGTTTTTGCCAGCATTCGAAACTATTCGCACGTAATGCAGTGAGAAATGATTACTTTTCATTTTAAATGTGAATTTAAAAAGCAATTTTTTAAGATAGCTTGAAGCAACAAAATAAATCAAAAAAAAAGACAGTGTCTAACCCAAACCCCCTTTACACCACTATTTTCTATCCTTAACACTGCTGATTTCAGCAAAAACAAAAAAACAGGCAAATAAAAAGACTTGTTGAAAGTAATCGATTAGTAATTTAGGGAAAAATAAAACTGATTTCATATAAACTTAAATATGGGAACAAACAACATGCAAAACATAAATAAAACGAATAACAACTTGAATAAAACATTCGCGTCATACCATTTACTCAATTTCCGAAAAACGATTTCCAATCATCTCCATATGAGAAAAGATTTATAAATTCTTAGATAGTCAGTGCAAATCCCAGATAAAATGATAAAAAAATATATCAAAATTATAGAAATGTGTTGGCGAATAAGCAAGACGTTTCAGCAAAGTCTGGTTGACAGAACAAATAAAACGGCACATTAAAAAATAAAGCAGTGGCAAAGGTTAAAGTTTACTGGGATGTTTGTAACAGTCAGCAACCTATAGCAATGAAACATTGCGGTTGCAATCAAAGATTAAAGTTTACATACAATGGAATTATCTTTTTTTTTTTTAATTGCTCATGCCATAATGCTAAAACGAGATACCCCTGCGAGAAAAGAGTAATGACTATTGAATGAACTGATTTGGGACAAAGCTCAACTACTAATCGGAATTTCGAAAACAGACTATATTAAAAACTAGTGTTGTGAACGAACTGCAGTAACTCATGCAAACAATTTTTAAAAACCTTCTGCTCAAACATTTCAAAAATAAAAAATAGCGTCTCAGAAACGTAATAACTAAATCTTAATCTAGTTCTAAGAAAAAGTGAAAACGAGTTGAAACAGCGATAAAGATGACAAAATCGATGACCGAAATGCGTGCTTAGACATAAACAAATCGGAGTTAACAAGATAAACAAGAAAATTAAAAGGAATAAATGGAACAATCGAAGAAAAAAAATTCTGTAATGTATCATAAATGAGGTATTCATATATGATAAGCATGTATCACTCACTACGTAAAGATTTTCAATAGCTTATTACAGTGATGCATGTATATGTCATAATTGCATTATTTCTCGAAATGTTTAGACTATATTCTGTTGTTAAACAATTTCCGGTTTTGCACCATACAGTGCAAAACAATCCACTACGACTAACATTTTTTATTACTTAATAAAATTTTCAAATGTTATGTCTAAAAAATTGAAGGAAGCTATTTTATTAGCAAAACAATATTATATTCATATATATGTAATATAATTAAGAATCCAAATCAGCCAAATACAACTGAACTATTATAAAACTTTTTTAGGAACAATGGATACTTGTTCGAAAATTTGATGAACTTAAAAGTACAAACCATCATCATCTTCAGTAGAAGTGGAATCAGAACTAAGTAGGCACGAAGTCTCGTCAACTCCAAGCAAACCAGTGCTTCCGTACATCTCACACTTGACGTTTTTACATCGACTTACCACGTTAGGTTCTGAATAATCAAATATTTTCACAAATTTTGCAAATATAAAAGACACACTAACTGGCGAATGTTTTTATCCAGCGATCTTTCTCTGGAAGACTACATCTAACAAAAACCATACAAATTTCTTGCAAAACTGTTTAAAAAATTTAAACACCAAACTCTACAAAAAGACAACATAATTAGAGATGGCTTTTCAAGACTTAACTAGATTAATTACATTAGATATCTATAAGAGAACTTATAACTCTATTTTTGCAGTAATTAAAATATCATCCCACTGCATCACATTTGGTGGGCAATGAAAAGTACTTCTAACATCACATAACACTTCTAACATAGATAGCCAGATAAGAACTTTGGGAAATCTCCGAATAACGGTTTCTTTTTCAGACTGAAATAAAAACATGACTTTAGAAGAATAAAGTAACTATTACGTATAATTTTGAGAAACAAGACAAACATCATCAAAATACCGAATCATCTCACTTCACCTACATAATAATATACCAACTAAATCCGATCTCACTCTCCCACTAATCTCATATTGGTACGGGTCTCCAATTACTGCACAGTCAATCACAATCGCTTTTTAGTACATAAGAATTCCATTAAACATGCCCCATCTCGCTCCACCCCAACCGGATCCTGAAGTATTTCGGAGTTGGTAAGTGTCATTCATCCACCACAACAACATATTTCGGCAATAACACAGTAATGACAGCAGAAAATCGATTGAACCGGGAAGATGAAATATGGGCAATTGCACCCGGAAGACAATGCATATATCATAATCTCGCTTCTCTTTTAACTTCTGCTGGTTAGAACTCTATCGTTTAACGTGCAGTAAATGTAATTAATTAAAATGGTCCAAACGACAATAAAGTTTAAGTGAAACTGTCACCAATTATATTCTACCATATGCCATAAAAGGTACATTTTTTACACTTTAGAATGAGAATATGAATACGAACACAATCTCAAAAACAATGCCGGAAAACAATCGTTAGAAAAAACGAAGAATTGCCTTTCAGCGAGGTTATTAGGTTCTTTCGACGCTTTCCTGTATCAGGTTTGTGAAACTGCTCAAACAGACCAGTGACTTTTTTCGCATTTTTTCACCAGCAGTAAATATTTAATTTCTGACTAATTAAAAAGTGGTTCCTAGAGATCTTCCCAGTTTTTACGATTGTCGTAATTGTCCAGGAGAAATACACGCGCTGTATGCGGCTCGTATGGAAGAGCTTTCACATAAAGCGAACCGCATGCGCGAAAATGAATTTTAAAAATTAAATATAGCATAGCGATTGATCAACCCCATATTGATTAGAAGTATCAGCAGATTGCAAACCAATATACGGTAAAAATGAACATTTTACATAAATTCTCTCTTTATAAAATAACTTGTGCCACGGTTTTCATGTTCAGAGTTCCTTTTTTTAGGATGTGCAAACTTCCTCAAAAGAAATATTTTATGATAAGGTTGTTGCACTCTTCAGATCCGGTTTTAACATTCCAGCTTGCTTAGTGTATCATTTTCAAAAACTGAAATGTAATTTATTTTGACATTTTCAGATGCTATTCTGCTCCATAACATCCAATCATTAATGATATGGGAATAAAAACTGAGATATCTATGTCAGAGTTTTGTTTCTGACCATTCAAGCAAGCTATACGTGTCTAAGGTTTCCCATGATTTAAAATAAGCAGTATACTCCTCACAACGCGACCAGTGCATAAAATCTCATTCTACGACATGAAAAGAATTTCCGAAAGCAATAACAGGAAGTAATAAAAAGGTTCCTGAGGCCTTAACAAATTAGTTATGACTCACTGGATATGAATGTCCAGTACTTCGGGGTTTTACACAAAAAAAGGAGAGCGAATGAATCATGCTAAATTAAAAATTGGTGCTACGTGTGGTTTTACAATAACTAAAAAGTTCCTCAAAATACACTTAAGTGCTTGCTTGCAACTGAAAGGATGAAAAATGAGTTATAATCTAAAGAACTTTTGAAACAACAAAAAAGTTTGGCAATATTCATTACAGCGCTGAAATAACCAGCAAATTTCTTCCGCTCATAAAAATGAAGTGTTCGAAATATCGGGAAACCCGAAGTTTAGTGATATAAATTCTCGTTCATAAATAAAGATTTGTATAATTGACATTTAGATAGGAAATTTATCAATACAATTTTTACATTATCGATTGTATATCTATCATGTACTGATCTACCCAACAAGAGATATCGATCGATTTTGTATGTCTAAGAACTGTCTCAGTCCCGGTCTTACTACAATTATATATATGTTTATGTTAGACGGGACAGTCTCCTTTTGGATGGTATCGAATTGTGCTCCTTCAGAAGGGTGACGACACGTGGTGCGATCTCAAATTGGTATTACATTTCGCTTACCCTACAACAGAGTTCGTTTAGTTTTCTTGCAACTATCGACCGACAATATTCGCTAAGATTTTATCAGTCGCTTATAGCGTCAATTCCCAGCTAATAAACACTTCGATTCTGATTGTCGCGATACAATTATCGGCTCTCTCTACATGACAAAAACATTTGCGACACAAAAAACGAAGAACAAACGTTCTGCAATGAATATAAGCCAACTTCCAAAAATGCACAAATAAGCAACAATGACTGTAGTGAATGATAATATCTGTTATATAGTCATCGCGGAAAATAAATTTGTTTTGCAGAAAAATATTTTTCAGGTTGGTAATGACAACTTTATTGATAACAAACGTATTATGTTCATTTTAAATATAGAATCAACCCCGTTTCTTTAATCATATAAATCACAGTTCAAAAAAAAAGAAACACGGATCAAGAAAAAATTCAGTAATATTACACGTAGGATGGGAAACTGGCAATTCCTTACACATTCAATCAGTGATTTTAATGATCGCAATGACCATCGGAAAGGTACTCGTTTTAAGAACTCTAGGAAGAGAAAAACGCTGACTCAAAATACTAATCAACAATACTCGAGGCTGACCACTGAATTTTCGTTAATGGGTTCGCCTTTTCATCTCTCGGACTGCTCATGTTGACTGGAAGGTGATTGCGTATTTTTCCTCTATGGATTCCTAGTCATATTTAAAAACGCAACATCAAGAACGCAAAATGTCGCTCGACACGTTGGACACTGAGCTTTACCAGGCATCCACAACTCCGGACGATGTGGATCTTGCTTAGATGCAAAGATTAGTCCCATACATGTGTCACACCTGCAGAGCTACATGTATACACAATTATTTCTGAAAAATTAAAATATCGATATGGTAAAATTTTTGAGGCATAAAGGTAAGTAACTCATTCACAGTCAAATGGCTTTCAAGAATATCAGAGCGCATACCACATAGGCCTGCAGTAACATTGCGTGCAACGAGATCTAGGCCTTTCTGCATCCATATCATCTTGAACATCATTCCGACACCGCTTCCATAATTTAACATTCGACAGCTCAGTAGAACAACCCAAACATGGCTCGAGGCGCTAAAAACAGCAATGCACTGGTAATAATAAGCAAATCTGAAAATGTTTAAATAGACAAAAGTCCACTAATTACATTCGTATTTCGAGATGTTGAAAGCTTAACACTTCAATGAGAGGGGAAACAATTGAAGCATTAAAGATGAACGATATTGTTGAAACCTCGCAAGTGTTAAACAATGTATAATAAGTTTGGAAAAAGAGCCTAAGCAGGCAAAATATACAATTTTATTGGAACTAATAATTTATAAGGCACCTTCTGTTGAATCTAAAAAGTAAACAGCATCATTCATAATCACAAATATACCATCAATTCATGGATTTTAAGGTCTCATGTCAAAAAACCCGAGACAACAAAGCTGAAGGTCATTCTTACTTTAAAGTAGATAATTATCGAATTATTAGGGCTTTACTTTTCCTACATATGCTACTCTACCTGCCTCATCCATCACTACAACTGCATATCAAAATGCTGGTGAGGCCTAACACGTCATTATCAATGATGGATACTATGTAAGACAATGATTTAACAAACTTTAACTGAGGTTGAATATAGTAATATCCGATCAAAAATCTATTAATTCCTGATTGTTTCGATCAGAAAAATTTTTATCAGTCTCCGTTTTTATAATACTTAAAATTGACTTGTCTCCCAGATTTTCTTCTATTAAAACGATCTACCACGAAATACTTGAACTATAATGTCCAAAGCTGACTTCCGGCTCGTCATAGTCATACTTCGGATTCAAAGCAATTTGTTGAGTGAATGCTTCAACGAAACGCTCATTAAGTGATTGCTTCAAGACTACTTCTCGAGCCATAGCAATAGGCTTGTCTAGCTTGTTGCGCAGATCACGGAATGATTCTGTACGTATTCTAAAATAACATCTTTAGAATTAAATTACTGGAATGATGATAAACATCAAATCATTCTTTTTCATTATTAATGATAGATGAATAGGCAGAAAATGAAATTTTTCAAATAATTTGCAGGTGAACAAACTAATGAACACACCTGATGACAAATGGTTGGAAACGTTCTGTTGTACTCTTTACGCATATACTGATGAACTGCGCCGAACCACCGCTTTGCATATGATGAGAAACCTACAAATACTACTTTTTATTCAAGGCGTAAAATTATCACATTTTTTTATATTATGTAAACCGAATTTTGCAAACACAATGTTTTAACACACCAAACTAAATTGTGTAAAAAAACAATGTAAATAAAGATGTCATGAAGAAAGTGAATATGAAACAGTAAATAAGAGAGATAGAAAGACAAATAAATGACGAGTAATACCGGATGTTCGTCAGCTCTTATGGCTTCCAGTGATACATCACTCACTTGAGCACAAGTCAATGCATAGTTTGTAATGTTCAAAATCCAAGAAGATGTCATTACAACACGATCTATACCTGCAGAAAAATTACGTTCTTATTAAAATGGATAACTGAAGCTAAAAGAATAAACCAGAAATTTGAAAATCTGAAGAAATGCTGTATAAATTTACAAAAGTCAAACAAAACCAAAAATGATAAAGAGCACTGAAGATAAGTAAAATACCATTATAAACAAAAAAATAGAAGGAAAAGAAACAAACCTGTTAGAGTGATGCTTAAGGTATCTAGCATATTACGATACTCTGCGTTGATTGATTCGGCCACTTCGTGCCAACTGCTTCCGTTATTGCCAAGATAACGTTTCAAACACTGCACAGTCGGATGTTCATCAAATTTATTCCACCAATGACACAACATTATGAAGGCAGAGACTGGAAGTCACTCCGAATTATGAGAAACCGAATTTAGGTTATAAAAGAGTAAAACACAATACTAACAGATAGAATCAAGATGAAAGAGCTAGGCTACAATCTCGAACCCGTCATCCGTTGCTTACCATACAGAGTCTTTATGCACATTTCATCCTTAGAAACGTAAAATGTTTGATATGTTAGTGGAGTCATCCAATGCTGCACAGATATACGGAAACTAGCGATGAAAGGAGATATTACCTCCAGCGATGGCGATAGATGCGTAGGCACCAAACTGCAAAATGGTTTGTGGTCTAAGAGTAAATATTGTTTCTCGTAAAACCACCGATAAGTAGACGAAGTAAACTGCAAGTGAAACAAATAAACAACATGATTAAATATATAAATATGATAGGTAGAGATGTGTAAGATTAAATTCCATGAAATATGTCCTCAACCTTGAATTTCGCTAAAATATTAGATTACACTACTTAAAAAAGTAGACAAATAAAGTATCAATCATTAAATGGTGTAATATTTCTAGCATACGAATGAATAAACATGCAGACAATCTCACTGAAGAAGGCAAATAATCTGAAACAAAACAAAAGACTTACATAAAGGCAAGCAAAAATGTATAAAACGTGTCAGTACGGACCTCCTCAAATGATATCCAACAAAATCGTTTCGTTCTACACCCAAATATCCAGAAAATAATGTTTGAATAGTAAAGCCAGCACGTTGAAACTCCACTGGTGGATACACAATGCACAATGTGAATAACAAATGCAATATTGTATGCAGGAGCAATTCTTGCGATTCTGATGTCATATTCTGGAACTTGAACTTATATCTGAATTTATACTTCTCAATTTCAGACATTTTTTTTTATCCTAACTATAATTATTTCACTTTCCTTACACAATCATATTGTGCTTGTTTCTGCAATCAAGCATATTCCTCATCCAGAATGAAAACAAAAGCCATTAATCTGATGTACAAAGCAACGAAATCCATCGAAATTCCATCAGAACAGAATAAAGATAACGCGAACAGTTTGCAGAAGAGGCGTAGCTGAGATCGCAATTTTCATGGTATCCTAACTGCGCGCAGTGACATTTCAAAAATTAAGGCTTTGGCTGGGGTAGGCAGGTTTAAGGGGACTGGGCTTTTTAAGTTTACTAGAGTCATCAGATGGACGACAAAGTAGTGGTAAGGAGTAATATACATTCCTGTAAAAATGGACAATAATCAAGGTGCATGTATACAAGGTGGGATGAAGACGCTGGGCAATTTTGATGGAAATTCTAAGCCGTGTGCTGTCTCGTAATATTTCCATCACTACCAATTGATTCCTGTAAACGAATAACGGTATACTGTGGATTAGAAAATCATAGATTCCGAAATTCTCCAGCCAACATATATACTGCAGATTGCTGTTGCTATGAAATTGTATTATTACCATTTATTACTTTTGTTTATCAGAAAGAGAAGTAGAAAGATGATTGACTCTCAGGCCAAATATGGTAGCTATGAGCAAAGGAAACATGACTGAGTTCATTCGTTCTTGAATTGAATCACGTTTTATGTGTTTTCATTATTTCCTTTCCTAGCTATTTTCACAACTTAGTAATGCTAAGCAGAAAATATTGAAGGTAACTGGGAAGAGCTTCATTTTGTGATTTCCGGTCTGCAAAAGGTGTGCATTACAATCAGGAAAACAATTTCCCACTTATATCAAAATGATGTTATTCATGCTGTTCAAGAAAGCAACTTCAAAATGCTAAAAAGACTTTCAGTTAGTATTGCTGCAACCGTTCAATCGCTCAAAACGTGGGGCTATGAAGATGTTATCACAGCAATTAACCCTTCTAAATATATCAATAATGTTGTATAATGTACGGATTTCTTGATCATAAATGATACAGCACCGGGAAATGTTGATCGACTCACAAGTTTTATCATTCAGGATGTTTTTCAGAAAAAAAAGACATCCAAAAGTAAGCTGTGTAAAATTATTTTTAGCTTTTGGGTTTATTCCGTTAAAACTGAAAAGAAATTTTTTTAACTGAAAAGTAGAAGCTCATATCAGATCTTCTAGACCTTATTACGAGTACCGGTACCATCGTGCAGCTTACTTTTGTTGCGTGGAAGTAGATGAAATGTATTGTCATCTTAAATTCATTATCCCGCACAGTGGCAGTTGTACCGTTTATATCAGCTACGATTATGATAGTTCGTTTTGAGAGGTATATTCTGTTTAACATCAGAAAAAGGAGAGACGATCTAATCTTTCATTGCAGTGTATGTCATGATGTTAGTCGAGCAGTTGCCTCTGGATGCTTCTTACGATACTGATCGTAAAAAATTCAATTTAATCTCTCCGCGGATCACTGACCAATGGAGTTATATATTTGAATTACAGAACGAGGTGGGCTTTGTGGATAACAAAATGCTTAGTTAAAAGAGTGTTATTTTTTGCAGTAGTTCACATACGGCGATGCGAGTATAAAAGCAATAGAAAACAACTGTTTTATCGGTATGAATACAAAAATTAAACTTATTTGTCAGTAATACTGCTGTATTTTTATATCCGCATGTATCCAGACACAGCGCAAAATGTATGACTTTTTTTGTAGAGGTGGTTCTCAGAGTCCATTTCACTCAAGCCTACCCCAATTAGCGAAATTAGTAGCAGCCGCTAAGTGAATAGTTTTCAATTATTTTTTGTGTTCCTTTTTAAAATTTGGCTTTCTTCAAGACAAATTTACAGTGTGAACGGTGTGCCAAAATTTTTAGATTTTGTTGGGGTCTCTGTTGAATGTTTTATTAAGGAGTACTGCGAATATATCTGCTTCTGGTGTAGTCGGGCCGGTGTAGATACATATTATTTTATTGTGGGTGTTGTTGGTATCTTAATTGAGCCAGTGTAATTACATAGAAGTTGCTACGAAGATTCTGATTGATTTCTAATTCACATATCAATCCCCGATCTGTACCATATCATATTTGTCTTTTAGACAAAAATGGTTAAATAAGTTTCTACAGATAATTTTTCTTCTGTTTAACCCTTTGTGAAAATTCAAATTATAGGAAAATTTTGACTTCGGTTACGTTCTTCATTAGATTTGGAACTCTAGCATTTTTAACAAAAAATTAAATGCTTGAAAAGTAATGATGCAGTCTATGATAGACCATAATTTGCATACTCGAGGCACTTCTTTAAATCAATTAACAGTTTTAGGTATTTGATAAGCATAGAAGTATCACTAGAAAATAAAACTAACTTTCTCAAGGAGAGAGAAAAGTCGTATTTTGAAGTTTATGAGGAAATAATTGTTAAAGCATGAATTCGGCAGTGGAATTCTTGAAACCATTAGGCAACAAATGAAGGGCCATGTTACGTCAAAATCATTACCAATCGTTTCATAAAGGCGTGCGAGGTCACTTTTGCTAATTTCCAAGTGGTTTCATTTCGCATATTCCATCTTTTTTTTTCATAAAGTTTCCTTAAATTCGACCCTCTGCGACATCAAGCAACAAAAGATTATTGCGTATGTTTAATGATGGAAGTTACTATTGTGTTTCAATATTAGCAGAAGGGTTTATTTGCAAAATTTGCAAAATAATTTACCTTGTGCTGGAAGCATTACTAAGTTCTTTGTTTCACCCCAATACCAACTGGATTCATGACATTCACATGAGTAGGTGGGAAAAGGATACAAGCAAACTATTGTTCCGCTGTCCAGAAGTTCAAGGACGGTGAACCAGGTATTACAAACAATAGTGAATGAGGAATAGCTTTACATGATCAGTTTGACTGAAGAAATGATCGCGTAGCAACGTTTCTCCGTGCGCATGCAAATTTCTATCTCTTTCATGGGGGGTGCTAGATATTTGGTGATAGGCACTATTTCGCACAGACGCACGGATCGGATCTCCCGATGCGCACAAGGTAGACGAGATATTGTGCTGTAGGCGTGGTGTGAGGGTGCGTCATACTGGCTACTTTTTCTGGAGAATAGAGATGAAGAGACGTACGTTAGTTGAATATTTGGGCCGGAAACTGGCGGCCATGTTGGAGAAATATACGGGTTTAAATGTTCTCGCATTACACGTTCATACGGCATCATTAATGGTTAATGAAAAGATAAAAGTGACCAAAATCACCTGTCTAATTTTAAATATTGTGCGCATATTTAAATATGTGCATATACGCATACACATAAGCACATACGGACGCATACAATGCACTGGGCGAACTTTTGCGATGTATCGAGCTCATATTGCCTGCGTGACTAGCGGCCTCATCATTGATCGTAATAAGTTGTTGTTGAGCGCCTGAGTTTGTTTTTAGCATGAGATGGAAAATAGGAAAGAGATGGGAAGTGCTGAAGATTTTTTAGATTCCCGGAATATTCTGAGTAATTTGTGTACAGGGTGTCTTGTCATTCAGAAAAAGGTGGGGTGAGAGGAGTGTGTCTCAACTTTTGACCTCCGGTAGGATACTTCAGATAGGGGTTGAGTTACCGTTCTGTGTGCTACACTGAGTGTTCTTGACGGATTATTTTGGTCGAGTAGCATTTCCTTTCTGATATTTGCTGTTCTTGATACTTTCGCATTACCGTTGCGTGAGAAATTACTCGTGCGGTCTCGACAGGGTAAGCTGCAATTGTCTGGCACTTTGCCAATTATCGGTTTTTAATAAAGGATGGGAGTGTCTATTTTTAATAAGGATGTATGGGATGGGAGTACCTACGAGTGAACAGTCAGTCCGCCACGCGATCAGCTTCAAAACATATCTCATCTCGTGTTGTGTGATCGTGAGTATTATTTGATGTATACATAGTGATGCTTGAAATGACTAGATGTAAAAAGTGTAGCGAGATAGCGTTCTGGTCATTTCGTACTTGTAACAGTACGATGTGATTGTTCGTCTCTACCTGTTGTCTCCTCTCTTTATGAAATAGCCGGCTGGTCTCGTCATCATCTCACGTGGAAGTCTCTTACCATTTTCTCTCACTTCACTATCCTTCGATCGGGAAAGGATAAGATAGTTCTAGTTTTAAAGAAGTGGAGATAAATGACATAAGAGTATTTTGGCATCATGGGAGGTTTATTCCTTCATATTATCCGGCGTATAAACTAACTTTTATGCGAACGCTTCATTTCTCTCTTTATAGATCATTGCAGTCTGTACGGATGCAGCTGAAGGCATATTTTTGTAAAGTTAAATGAAAAGGAAACTCATAAATATAGTATTTATCAGTTTTAGAGGTTGGCCTTGGAGAAATTTTCGGCGTAAAACTTCATTTAATTTGCAAAGTTTTCAACTAATTACAACGAAGACTCGAGAAAATGGCACGTACAAAGCAAACAGCTCGTAAATCGACTGGTGGTAAAGCCCCACGGAAACAACTTGCCACTAAGGTTTCCTTATTATCACTATGGACCTAAACATGAGTACTGCAGACTGCCTCATGGCCATTTGTCGGCATTACTGTGTTTTATGTAAAACTCCATTTTAAATCTCTTGGTAGAAGCTCATTTTGCTGTACAGGTTGTGGCGTGATTTCCAATGGTAGTTAAATATTAGTAATATCACAGTTGAGAACAATTCTAGTATCGGGCCGATAATTTTTCTCTACCTCATACGTGTTTCCAAGTGTTACAGCTGATTTCGACAAAAAAAAATTCCGTTGCAGAAAATTTGGAATCACAAAAATTTCTTTTTATCGACCAGTATTTTTTAAAAAATCTTGTTATGCTACAGTTGGACTATTTGAAGAGATATAAAATTTTGTAAGTACGTAGGACTGAAATTTATATGTGAATACGTAAGTAGATATGCTTAGAGCAGAAGTTTCAGTTACATCCAGCTAAACAAGAAAAGATCTTTTTTGTTCAGGCAGCTCGTAAATCAGCACCGTCGACTGGTGGTGTAAAAAAGCCTCATCGTTATCGCCCAGGCACAGTCGCACTCCGTGAAATTCGTCGTTACCAAAAGTCCACTGAGCTGCTCATTCGCAAATTACCCTTCCAACGCTTAGTTCGTGAAATCGCCCAGGATTTTAAAACGGATCTCCGATTTCAGTCTGCTGCCATTGGTGCGCTTCAGGTAATATTTTTGTATCGTACTTCCTTAACTCTTGACAGTTACTTTATGATATACACATACTGTTATATCTCGTTGTTTGCTAATTGATTAAGTTCTAATTCCAATGCGAAGTTTATTCCGTAACATGGATTTAGACCAGTTTATAGGAAGCAAGTGAAGCTTATTTGGTGGGACTTTTCGAAGACACAAACTTGTGCGCAATTCATGCTAAGCGTGTTACCATCATGCCAAAGGATATCCAGCTTGCGCGTCGAATCCGTGGAGAACGAGCTTAAGCCTTCATATCGAGATGGAATAAATTGTACATCCCTATTACCCACGTTCCTGTCTATCAATCAAATTTTTTGATTTAAATTTCTAGTAACTACTTGCACTGGCGTAAGCATTTGTATCAGTGGAGGAACTACTATCTTTTGGAGACAACTGTATATTTCTTGCCATCACTAGTACTTTAATAAGTCATTAAGATTCTCAAGATTTTTTACTTTTCTATAATTATCAAGTTCATTTAATTCTTGGGAAAATATTAGTCATTTCTCGTAGCATTCGCGTCTAAAATCGAATGCAAGGCAGTTGATCATATGAAACATAATTTGTTCAGACTCGACTTTTTTCCTGTATTCCTACGATTTTATTGACGTGTTGACGTGTCCAATACTTGTTATCAAACAGACCCCTTATTTGATGACCTTACATTTGGGCTTTCATTTTTGTGTGTATGCAGGATTTTGGACTACAAGATGTGTGTCTCTTGCTATTTCGCTTGAGAAAAATCAATATTGCAGTATTATCGCCAGAAAATTGAGAAAATCTTCGTTAAATGACCACTCCAAGGTTAAACTAAATCTTCCTGCAGTGTTTTTTGACACGTCAACTCAGTGCACTATTTATTGGATGTGCGCACTATATCCTCTGCACTTTTTTGTGATTGACCTCAGTTACCAAAACTATTGTCATGCTGCCACTTTTTTATATTGACGCTTTTTAATCAGTGATGGAAGAACAATATTTTTTTATGCGTAGTGAACAATTACTACTATTTTATACTTGGATTTTTAAAAAAAGGTATCGGCGCTTGGCCTACAATCTTGACATAAGGTAGGATTCGATTGTATTCCATAAATCAAAACCAGACTTACTTGACTTAGGGCGTTGATTCATTCCGGTAAATGAACAGAAACTCGATGTTCATATTCTAAAAAATGATATAAACACGCGTGACTTACACTGATTGTAACTAAACGAGTATGTGAGAGAGGATGTTTGGGATGTCACCAAGGTTTAAAGTCAAGGATATGACCACAGCGTATTGTCCGCTTTATGTATTCTAGAGGCCACGCATTGGTGGTGATTGGAGAGGGAAATCGCTATGGTACTCGATGGTGACTGTCGTCGCTCCTCACTTCGTGCCTTGCTGCAGCGTCTTAACCATAGGCTATAATGGATTTAGGACGATTCTCGCACTTTCCCCAGTAGAACCCGTCCCTCATAAACCACTTTCAAATATGAACAATGTTGTTTACTCAGCATGCAAAATTCTTGTGCGTGAAACATTTCCTGGACTATCCCCTTGTGTTTTGCAGTACTGTCCCACAGGAACTGGAATTTTAATGCGCACCTCATTAACTGCGGTTTCTACTTTGAGTTAGTGTACGACAATAGGGACATCCACAACTGACGGGGATAGTTACAACCATTTAACATCGTTGGTAAGCAGTTCTATCTCCGAAGAACGCCGTCAGGCTCATGGGGCTTCAGCGATTCTCGGGTGTGGATTACAGATCACAATATTTTTTTGCTTCGAAACACTATACAACATACTACGTAGCACTACGTCGGACTACGCAGTTACCTCGAAAGTCATCGACTCGATGCGTAATTTATTTGAAAACATACATAATTTATTTTTAAAATAAACGATAAAAGCAATCCAGATATGGGAAGACATAACAACACAGGTACTCCTGGAGCTAAATTTGTGTACAGATACCTGAGCTAATAAAAGGCCAAACCTAGCTTCTGACAATTCCAATTAGATTTCACAAGTAGTACATTTTTAGATGGCAACTGTGATGCAGTCTGCTACTTTGGTTTTCTTTAAAACTGGAAAACCATCGTAGGAACCGCAGAATGCACATTTGTTATAAAGTAACCTGCTTTTCAAAAAATACGTAAATCAGATCTCTAAACTTCTAAGTTAGCTCTCTCCATGATTCTGTTGCTAGGATGGCGTAAAGTATCACAAGTGCTGAAAAAAATCCGAACACAGCATAAGCTATATACCACGTGTATCAGACATAAGATACATATAATGGTTTTAACAAGTGCTTATAAACTACCCTGTCAGCCAAAACTGCTAAAGTAATTGAGCGAAATTCAAAAGGAAGGTTGAATATGCAATATCACCAAAAAAGTAATCAATGAGTTCAAATTTCTGATTTTGAAAAATAACACGATTATTCCACCGCAATTCTAGATGATTTCACGGTTTTCGGCTGCAAATCAGATTATCAGCTATTCCGCCAAATGGCAGCAGTTCTCTTATAAATAAATATTGAATTAGACAAAGTATATAAATGGTGTATTTTAACTTCAATAATAGGAACTTTTTGTCCATATGTATATATAATGAAAGGGGGGGGGGGACTGAATATGGTTCTCCCGCATATGCCCTGCGCTTGTTTGAAACATTTGAACCGCTGATTTAAGGAAAGAAAAAATAGAAAAACATTCAATGAGTTTTGCTATGACTTCCCAGTGAATTTAAAAATAAGTTTCAGTGGTCTCTTCCTATTCGCCCAGTACTCTGCTTTCAGCTGCTCAATTGTTATCGATTCATCCAAAGCTGGAAAAAACAACTACGTCATCTGGAAACTATAGAATGATTCCTAATAGCAACAAATTTTTAAAGTGGGTCAATTCTTTCGTAGTTGAGCAATTGGAATTTAAAAAATCAATTTGTTTTCATCTAATGCCAAAAAATAAATGCACCAGTGTATAATTAGTAGGAAGGAAGGAAGCTAAAATTCAAAAAGATAATTAATCATGAAAAGCCAGTCAAATGCAGCATGTATTTATCCGCAGAATAGGTCTAATATCTATGAATCCGCCATGCATACACCAAATACCTACCATTTTCACATCTACAAGGGGGTATATACATCTTTAAATAGAAGGATAACCACTAAAATTAAGAGAAATTTTAATGAACTTACCGGTAAATGGTGAATTAATGGTAAAAACTGAAGCTGATTTCGGGTCACTGTTCCGTTCACCAACATTTATAGTTGTAAACTGACCCTCGCCCGTTTCATTTACCACCAACACATCATCAAGAGCCAAATCAGACTTTACTGGACATAGGAGGACACGCTGTAAAAGAGAGATTGATAAAGTGATCAAAAAAATACTTGGTCTCACAGGATGTAAGAATATGCATGCGCTATAATTCAGACCTTTATTTCGATCTTACTTTCAGAATTTAGTATTTGTCAAGTATTAAAATACGTAATAAATAAAAGAAATACCTTTGGTAGACAATTATCGGTACATTTTCTACCCCATTCAGTGCGTGACTCGACTCTGATTCGCTGCAGTATGTATTCACATAAATGACCAACTGCAAGCCGTAACTGTTTCAATTTCAATAACTGCCGGCGCATGTTTAAAGCAAAACTAACGAAGTTTTTCATGACTCACTTCTACTTATATTTTAGTTCAACTACAGGCATAAACTATAAAATCCTGTGCTTATATTCCAGTCCAAATGAAATATCAATTAATATATCATACATTACTGTTGTTACACTGGCTTGATAACAACCAAAATACATCATAGGAACCTGTAGTTGTTGGACATGTGATAATATATCGTAAATGTTTAGCAGCAATAGGAAGTGAGTCATCATTCACTACACTTGCATCAGGATTAAGAACGAGCTCTGATTCTATCCCTGATAATAACCGTTGCTTTCCTGACATCAACAAATATTCAGAAGAACGTGGTGACATCATCACCACATCTTCTGCCGGAACACTGCTTCCTATAGATGGCGCTAACAGCAGTCCATCACCCACTTTGGGATTCACTGCTCTTTTGACTGCAAAAACAATTTATGGAAATAGTCTCTGAATTTAATTTTATGAGAATTTCGCTTTTCAATAATGCAATTCAAGGTTGTCAACTTCATAGCTCATTAACTATCCGTTTACATTCCAAAAAACAAAGATGAATGAAAGTAGAACAGGCTTTTTTTTCAATCATAGTAAAATCATCCCTAAATGCGATTTCTTATACAACATGTTTTTCCAGATATTTAGAGGCAACAATATTGCTGACCAATCCACTCAATAATCATCAATCATAAGGAAACTTCACTTTCTTGCATTTTTTTAAATCAGTTCTTCATGACGAGAAAAAGTAAACACTAAGAAACTCCTTATTAATAATTTATAATATTATTTGTATCGAAAAAGAGTACTAACTATTTCCATTAACATGAAGTAAATTTCCGTTTGAAATCCCAGAAATTGAAGCAGTAGACGAAAGCTGAAAAAAAAATTCTAAAACTAAAAAATTACTGTAAGAATGCATTATAATATACATACACTAGATATAACCAAATATCACACGTACAAGAAAATGCAACGGGCTCTAGGTCTTACATTTACATTTGAATCGGTTTGATTTGATATCATATGCGCAGATGGACCAAGACTAGGATATACGTTTAAGCACTTTGTAGAACGCTCATTTTTACCATTAAGCTGAACATTTTTTACAGCCATTCCATTAAGCCGTTCTGCAAAACACCATTTTGACACTGACAAACAAAACTGGCATTTAATTTCCAAATTTTACAAAGGTTTTAAAGAAAACATACCATGACTAACAGATTTCTGCAAAACAACAACTGGAGTTACTTCATAATGTTTTGATACCAACCGACTGGACTGCAAATAATTAAAATGAAGGACGTTCTTATATTTCCTAGGAAAAGAATATGTTAACTAGATCTAATAAATTATTGTTGAGAGAAATAAATTTTCGAAAGATATCTCGTTTTTAAACATTAAATTTCTTTAAAGGCGTCGATGGAAGAAAAACTGTTGTTGCTAAAAACTTACTTTCATTCTGTTTTCACCTGCATCACTAAGATTTGATCTGTTTTCACCTTTTGCCGATGACGATGTTGTTGGTTGTTGAAGATTGAGATAAACATCTGAAGCAAATCTAACTGTAGTTGAAATATGGTGTCAAATATGTAAACCGTTTCAATAAATCTTGTTGGAAAATTATTATTAACATGGGAAAAAGAACTCAAATTTGCCTTATGTACAAGTCGAATTTGTTAAAAAAAACGAAATCCAAAATACTTTTGATTCATCAGAAGTGCTTAAAGCTTATTCATCAATCAATAGATTCAAGAACCAAAAAAGTAACCGTCTGAAGACCCTTCATCAATCGTGAGCGGGGGATCGGATGCATCCGAATGCATACTAGGCAATAACGGTGGTTTTATTTCCAAAGGCGTGTTTGATGTTAAATCTGTCACCGAATCGTACTAAAACGTTTAAAAACAGTACTATTCACTTTAGTGCTGGCTTCTATCTAAAATGTATTTTTCCAGTCATCTTTATATCATTTGAAAGAAACAACACTGTAAGAGTTTTTTTTTGTCAAACATTTGCTGACTGTAAAGACTGTAAGAGTCGCCATAACTTCCTATAAAAATACAGACAAAAATTTGAAAAATCCAGCAGGTTTAAAAATAAAATATACAACCTTCATCAACGCCTTAGTATTCTTCGGCGGTGTCCGTTCAGATGAAGATGACGGAACTATTGGATCCGAATTTGTCAAACGTTTGCTAGGTGATTTCTTATCAAACACTCTCCTTTTGGTGAAACCTGCACGGTGGATGATTTATTTTGTGAGTAACCACGTTAAAAATTCTAGATTCCGGATATTTTGATAAATTTCCCCGTCTGACAACTAAATCCGTAAAAGATTTGCTATATCGCAAGACATGCATCTTTTACTTATCAAAAAGTGTTATAAAAAGCAAGTATATTCCCCCATCTCATTAATATTCATAAAATACAACTTACATAAATTACTTGACTCAGTGATCGGACGTTTCACACATCGCTTCTCGACTGATAATGTAAACTGAAATGATAGCTATTTGAAATGAACAGCTTGATACAAGCATGACATCTTAAACATTAGTTCCTCTGCTATGAACCCAGTCCATGGAAGATTAAAAAGAGGCGAGAAAATATACCGGCATCCTACGCAGCAAATAAGCAAGAATTTTTCAGAAACAAAAAAGTGAAAAAATCCAAAAATTTCTAGTTAAGAAGTACCTTATTGATAATAGCATCGAAATTTGCATCACTCTTTAGTGGTGTCTTTTTCGGAAGAACTTTATGACATGATGGACATTTCCTTGCTCCAGTGTGTATTCTTTGCAATATACAATCTGCACAAAAGCGGTGCATACAATTCTGGAATGAAAAACTATATTAATTCATTATCATCTCTCACAACCATGGAAAACAATTGGAACTTTCCAAAATAAATAAAGGCAGACACAATCGCATACTGAAATTTCTTTAGACGACAAACTACATTTAGTTCGAAAGTATCTGTTCTCACCCTCACAACCATCGTATTTTGAATCGTTTTTTCGCAGATGCCACATTCTAACTCCTTACTGATCCAGTCAAAATGAATAGATTTTGTATCAACACCGGAACGTAGCGCGTGTGGTTTGCGTGATTTATCATATGACGTCGACTGTGGTAGGGTAAGGCGTCGTGATGCAGGCAGACCATCACTACGCCCAGATACCATTTAATTTTTCACTGAAACAGAGATAATGTTGAACGTGGGACAGCAATGATTTATAAAACTGATGCCTATATGACACTATAAACTTGATTAGTGAAGAGTTCATGGTGAAATGGTGATTTAAATGAAAATTTAACGTTCATGCAATTTAATACATTAACTTTGCTCCACGCGATTTATGAGTGAATTTCAAATTCGACATACTAATGTGAAAATTTCAGTAACTAATAATGCATCCTGTCAACATGGGATGCAATTAGTTTGTTAGTAAAGTCCATGAAGAAATCATACAGATTCTGATGAAACATAATGAACTAACAACTGGAGTTTCCCCTCCCCTCTCCCTCCACCAAATATAGAACAATTAATAGCTACTTAAATCAACCTCTAAAAAAACGACAAGTTCGGCATAGTGCCAAACTAGAACCACAGTACCATAAATTGTACTTTGGGCAAAATAATGTCTAAAGCAGCACTATTTGGTTTTTGGGTAATTTAAATTAATTGAAGATTCAAGCAAAATTTTTATTTGAGGAAGGGACTTGTTTTTCCCCCTCCTTTCGCCACTTGGTGTCATTTATGCCAGTGAGAAAGATAATCAGCGGCTTCTAGCTTCTGGCATGAAGCTTATCAGCGCACTGAAAAATGCATGAAGCATCAAAATGCATATGAAAATCAATAGGAAGTTTCTTGATTTCATCCTGCATCAAATCTAAAGATTATTCTGTTTTCAATGTACTCCTACGCCATCGATTTCCATGAGTTTGTTCAATCCTTTATTGCATAAGTTCAGAGAATGTTAGAGCGTACAATATAATTAATTAATTAATTCGATTCATGCTTTTAAGAAACATGAAATAAGTTTTCCAAAATATGTCTACAGAGCTGATAATTTGAAAATAGAAAGTTCGAGGAATATAGCAAAGTAGTAGTTTTGAATGTTGGAAAAAAACCCTATTTGTATACTATCTGACATCAAAGCGGAATCACACCTTTAATATTGTAAAATGCTTAATTATTATGTTTATGTTCATCGAATAGTCTGATATATCGTTTATAAAATCCTTTCAGTGAGCCAATATGAGATTGATTTTCTATAATCTTATTATTCGTACATGTACAAAGATATGACAGTTGCATTCTTTGTTCATATTTCATTGTTTGTAACAAAAATATTTTTAATAAAATTTTTACTTATGAAATTAAAAAAAGGTGTTACTGAAATCTCTTATTAAATCCAAAGAGCGCAATCTTAATTCCATTTTCTCTCCGCACCTCAGTAGAACAATAAACGGTGAGTCTGAGCATTTCGTGATATTTCAGTACAAAAGAATTCTCGAACATTAATTTACTTCAACTTCAGTATTACTTTCTTTTTCCAATCACTTTAGGTAAAAGGTATACATTTCAAACTTCTAATTCATTGCTGACAAAGGATTTCTGGCGTGGTTTCTACAAATTAAGTTAAAATTCCCCAATTTTTAATAAAGCTTCGACTCAAATTAATTGCAAATTTGCTTGATTGTTTAATTTCATTTAATTAGTTTATTTTAAAGATGTTTACGCGTCATTTTTTTGCATTGTTCTCAATTTTGACTTCCTTCTCGATATTTGGATCAAAATCAGTGGTAATTAAGCTATTCATTATTATTTATTTAGCTAAAATATTTAGAATTTCTTAGCAGTTCATGAGGTATTTCATTTCCGAATGTAAACAGACATAATATAAGACATCTTATAAGTTGACAAGCAGTAATTTTGTTTTCACTATTAAATGTAGAAATTGAAAATTGTATAACAATTCTCACATGTGTGTTTTCAAGATGGAATCATAATCTGTCATGGAGTCGAGCTCGATCGCTGTTTTACTGTTAGATAACAATACGTTCGTTAGCATAAACAATTCAAATTCAAAAATTTTGCCTTTTTTTATTATAAATCATTTTACTTTACATTCTGTTCTCGAATTTTTTCACTCGTTCGTCAGGCTTTCGTTTAACCGATTAGATCATCGTTCAATTTCTCACAGTGGTACGCAATTAGATTAGTGATAATCAACATAAAGTAAATGAAACAAAAACACTGTGGAGAACATAATTTAGTAAACGTTGGTTACATTACTTTATTTCATCAATTTGGTATTTTTTTAATGAAAATTCTTTTTAAATGAAATGTTAAAGTATAGAAGAAATTAGAATTCAGTCTAAATTGGTAATTTTTTTAGGAATTTAGAAACTAAACTGGTATCCAACTGACCTTTAATCTTTACTTATTTATTTTAATACCCGTAGATAATTTTATTTTTCCTCATCATATGATCCGGTTCTTTGCATCTCTAAAGGTTAATCATTTCTCGTTTCTTTTTGAGATCATTAAAGCAAAGCTATATTGCCAAATCACGACCAAATAGTTATTGATTTATGTTTGATAGTGTATTCCATTCAGACTTTTCAAATAGCATTTTCTAATCATGAATTATCTCATGTATAATTCCATCCCAGAACTGATAACGAATTTTAATAATCAAACAAACCATTTTTCTTTTTTTGTGAAAACAAATTCAAAAGAACAAAGGTTGTTCATTCAAAAGCAAATCCGAACTAATACTCGGAAATTGGCTTAAAAGGTTAGTACACGCTAGCTTTCGGAGTTCAAACTGTTTAATTTTATAATTCCATAATTGGAGATGTTCCGACTTGTTTGGTTTTATCATTAACGCAATCATATTTTAATATGAAAGAAAAAAATGTTTGAATATTTCAGCATCAATTGTCATTCTTAATACTGTTAGGTGGCAAGCCATATGAGAAATTTTATTAGATAATAGAGATATAAAAATTTAACCAAAGGTGTACGCATATGTGAATACAAAAGTTTTAAAAGTTTCAATAAATCGTCCACGATTTTATGATGTCTTTTAGAAGGTATGACCATTTTGTCGAGAAAAATTATCCCAGTTATTATTTCATTTTGCACTTACTATTTCATTGTTCATTGCTTACATTTCTACCACAGTTCATTATCGGAAATATTCTTTTAAATATAATTAAGCAATCAAGTCTGACCTTGTCCTAAAACTGCTTCTCAAACTTAAGCGATGTTCTCAAATAACTCACATCTATTTGTATCGTAGTTTAATGCCATATTCCCAAGCTACGTTCATTTCGCCAACCACTGTCCATCCTAATTGGTTAAAAATAACGTTAAAAAGATATGCTCGCTGCAAGCTTTTTTGGAAGGTTCCAAGTGACCTCGGGATTAAAACCATATGAGACGACTCTTGATTCTCGACCATTGCTGTTGTGGAGAATCACCCCACATCGTTTTGAGAAAATATCCTCCTATACCATTTTATATCGTAAAATCAAGAATGCAATGATAATAGATAAATCTAATAGTTTAGTTTCGCTCATTTAGTTAATGACTCTTCTAGTGTTGTTTGTTGATATTGTTGACAACCATGCTTTTAAAACTTCAAATTGTTTGCTTTGATAAGATATGATTGCGTAAATCTCCGAAAAAAAAATTCGCTGTATGAGAATATATTTAAAAAAGCTGCAGCTTACTTATTTCGTATCTAGCTATTTAGGATAGACCGCTCCCACGAAGCTTAGATAATCGAATTGTTGAAGGTTTATCAATTTTTCATAACAATTGGAATATTTTACATGGTACTGGCATAAACTAACTAGTTTTAAGTTCAAGATTTTACGAGTGAGTTTTTCTGCAAGCAACGTAGTTTACAAAGATTATCAAATGGCAAAACTGGACTAATATAAGAAAAGCATACAATGCGTCAGAAATGAATGATTCAGATGTAATTAGTTGGAGGAAACTCTGTTCACACCGAAAGCAAAAAGAGAACTATTGTAGGCAAGATAGATATTAAGGTCATTAAGATAAACATAATAATGAGAATAATAACAACACTAATAATAATGACCTGCGTTTTTGAAACTCTATTTTTAACCGTAAAAAGTAGTCATATTTATCAGCAGAGACATCAATTATCTCAAAAAAAAAACTGCAAAATTTCTAAAACTGATACATATAAAATGATTCAAACGAGCTCATAATGACAGAAAGGATGTCTGCAGTAATCAATAAAAGCAATCTAACAAGAAATGCAAACACAAGCTGTACTCAGATAGTTTAAATGAATTAAAATCATTAATCTTTCCTTTATTAATAGTTCACGTAAGTCAGACCTTTAAAGTAAAAACAAATCGACTCGAGACTCAAATAAAGCACGCATGCAGCATGTTTCTACTGTGCAACCATTGGGATATCTTCCCCCTACGGCAGGTGGCATATGGTCCAAATATCCCATTCGAGCCAAATCTTCAGGCTTTGGAAGTGGTGGTCCATTGATGGGAAGCTCTAGTGGACGATATACAAAGGGTGCGCCACCGATACGAACTGCTGCAAATGAAGACTCATCGAGTTCCTTTTCTTTTTCTTTTTCTATCTTCTTTTCAGCTTCTGCAATTACAACGGTTTGCACAGTCCAAAAATACAGGAGAAAATGCAAATAACTTATTAAGTTAAATTGAGTTACAAATAATAAGGTGAATTCAATTTTGATTAAAAGTTTCCAGAAGGAGATTTGCAGCAACTTATTTACAGTCAAAGAATTATCTAGAGAATACAGGACCCTATACAAATAATACTGGAATAATCAGCTGATGCTTCATTCCTTACCCATTTTAGATTTCTTTCACCTATATTTTCAGCTTCTTTTTTGGCAAGTTCTGCTTCAATCTGCCTCTTTCGCTAAATGATCCAAAATTACTTTTGAAGACAAATGGGATTCAGGAAGTTTGAAAATTACTGCCTTGAATTTTGTTTGTGCAGTCAATTTTCCAGACAATTCCTGAAAATTTCTCAGCATTAATTACTTACAGAGATTTTGAAAGTATCTAATCTTAATCAAAAAATAGTTAAGAGATATGCTCGTTACGAGCTTTTCCAGAAGGTTCCAAACGACCTTGAGATCAAAACGATATGAGATGATTTTCGATTACTGCTGTCAAAATGGTAAGAAAATATTCTCACTTATATATCATTTTATATCATAAAACCAAGGGTGCTATGATAATAGACCTAATCGTCGTAAATTTAGGTTTACTTGTTTATGATTAATGACTCTCAGTATATTGTCTATTGGTACTATTGATAATTATGCTTTTCAGAATTTGAACTGTTCACTTTGATAAGGTATGATTATATAAATCTAACATGTATTTAAAAAACTCGTAGCTTACTTATTTGGTTTCAAGCTATTTAGGATAGACCGCCCTCGCTGAGCCCAGACAATCGAATGCCGATGGTTGTTGCAGCTATACGCTAAAAAAAGATTCGCGCTGTTCAAATGATGATGTACACATTTTAGGTCTATGACAAACTACGGTAATTATTCGTGTCCAGACACATTTTTTTCAAATTACGGAGCAAGCCAAATTTGAAAATGACCATTTCGATGGAAATTATTTGTTTACATTTTGAAAGTTACAAAACTTCTACGAATGACCGAAATTCCACATACATACGTATCTCCCATCTAATTCATACAGAGTAATACTTGGACGAAGCTAGCTGGCACAAATGACCCATAACGATTCGACCGTAGCCTTCCAGAAAACATAATCCAGTTCAGCAGCGCTCTAGCGAACTCATTTTTGACTGTCCAGGACCAAAAACAGTATCACTTTTCAAATTACGCTCAACTATACCATTTAAAATTTGAGAGAGATACATCGTGGAGACCTCAAAATTTCCAGTGATTTTGGATATGAAAACCTTAAATTTCTGGCAGAAATCCAGTTGTAATTCTGAATACGTCCTCTCCGTTCTCTTGCATTTTTCCAGGAATACAACATTTGCATTAAAAATAAAGTCTTGTTCGATTTGCTAGTAATTTTTATTTGTTCTGTAAGGCAAATATATTCTGGCATGGGAATTGTGAATTTGATATATTTTAAAGTTAAGATTGAAAGAAGAAATATATACAAATGAAACCACAGAATAAAAAAGGAACTGACTAACTGTTTTGCTCATCAAATATGCAGGATCTGCTGATAAAAGTGATAACAAAGCAAGTGAATAACAACTGATGCGGCCAGCGAATGCCCTGTAGAACTTCTTGCAGAACAACAATACAGGCAAAGCCAGATTTCCGGAACGTAAAGTAACGCATCCTCCACAGTGCTTCGCACAAAAATGAATTACTCACGATGTGGACATTCCAGAACCTGCTTAGACCCAGAAACCAAACGAAGCTATACTACTTTCCACAAGGAAAATTTTCAATCACGATGCGGTAATAAGATAATTTTCGGATAATTGAGTACGTCTTAACAAAACGTTCCGAAAGATTCTACCATATCGTAACAAAAAGCGCTTCATAAGTGAAAAAGCTCCACTCATCACAATTTTTCCAAATCAATTTAATGATCATTCTCTAAGCACGAAAATATCAGAGATTAATTTTTAACAAAAGAGGATGGATCAGTTGTTCACAAAAACATATTTAATGTCACTTTTTCAAAAAGCGCTAAAATAAAGAGCTAATTCATAAGTGATCACAACCTTTCGTTCTTCATTTCCCGTATCAATAAATCACACTTTTTCGCGAAATCTCCGAGCTTCTCCGGAGGTCTGTGAATGAATTGTTTCATTATTGATTAAAAATATTAATTTTTCAGAACCTATTTTTATTCCCATTGCAAAAATCATTTTCAGCTAAACCAGCAATCACTTTGAAAAAAATGGAAGTTTGAACTTAATGCAAATTTTTTTAATTTTCTACGTTAAAAAATATTTAGTCTTCGATTTGACAAACTTACATTCCATAGCGCTCTCCAATGGTGAAGAAATCATTTTTAGTCAGGAATGTAACAATTTGTTTTCTTTCTTTACGCAGGAGTTTTATGGCATCTTCATCTGGATAACTATACCAAGAGAAAGTCTCATCTCGAGTTTTCGCAAAATATTGTTGTAAGGATTCCTGCATTTTCCGAATGTCTTCTGGGGATTTCACATCGATAGCCTATAACACGAAATTATTTCGTTAATCTACCTTGCTGATTTTCTAAATATGATTTGAATATACTTCTAACCTCCCTGTATATATCCCGTTCGATACACAATCTCAAAAGGCGTCGCGTAAAAAATGCTCTTGATTCTTCCCATTTCACTACTTCCTGAAATGTCTTCTTTTTAAAGAAATCAGCAGCTTGACAAAAAATTTTCAAGTAACTTAAAATTTTATACTTCGAATTATAAAAAATTGAAAATTTATCCTAAAAGTCTTAAAAGAATTATGTAAAAATCATAAATCGGTAAATATCATTTAAAAAATGACAAATAAATATTTTGGACAAGCTAAATAAAAATACTACCATAGTTTTCGAAATAATAAATGACAGAAAAGTTAGGATTTTTCCGTTTCTGAATGAAAAGAATACCTTAATGGCACCAACAGCTTTCATTCGTACTGCTGTGTCATGCAAATCAGCAAATGTGATAGCGATATTGCGATAAGTTGGCATTAACAGTTGAATACGAGCACTGATATCCACTTTCACATCGTTACCTTGTTTTTCCAGTACTCCTAATCGAATCATTTCTTTATCTAATCGCCGCATCAATGGTACCAAATCCTTTAAGTTTGTGTCTATTAAGAAAACAGCATCAAACATCATTCACTGGATGCTCATCTTGAAAAACAAGTAACATCCTCCAGACTAGGATTTTACACATCTAATATCCTCTCTATTTCTCTCACCACACTTTTTGAAAAAATTATCTACTTAGAATTAGGCAAAAACAAACCAAACTCTTATATATGTCAACAGTGTAATAAAAAATTTCCGATCACTTTCATTCGAACAAAACATTCAGATGATTAAAATTTCCTGAATTTAATATTTGAAATTCAAAAACAAATCCACACACTAACCTTACGCATTTTCACTTGAACAGTTCCTTCTGGTTCTAAAACACCACCCCTTGACCTCGGATCAGCAAACATCTGCATGCATACAGGATTTATTGTTGGATCAATAACTGCCCAAGCTCCACCACGTAATTCTCCATAGGGCGGAATATAAACTATCACCGGATTCAGATATTTACACAACTGATCAACTATATACGCACCAAATTTGAGGACCATTTCGAACATATCTATAATAAATATCTTAAAAATCCAATCACTCCTTAGACTTTTAAAAACTGCGAAACTTATTAACAAATCAATGAGTCTTAAAAAATTAGGTTTCTAAAAAAATTCATGTCGCAAAATATGCATATTTTCCATAAGTACAGAAATCAATACCTTTCTGACCACCGCTGAAGCCACGCCAATTAGCCAGAATAAATAAAGGCAATGATTCCTTATTAAAATCTTCGATCGCTTCAGCAGTCTATAACTCACACAGTTCCAAGTAACGAACAAAAAAAAATCTTCACGTACAGAACAGTTACAGAAAATGTATCAAACCAGCAAAATCATTTTAGCTGCGAATGTAATTATGATAAAAATCGATAAAGCTTACTTTATATGCAGAATCAGGATACCACACCTGGCCAGCTTGCTGGATACATTTGGCTTGAGAGTCTGGAGCAGCCGGATCAGCCGGAATTTCGGCAAAAACACTCCTTGTTTCCACGGCAATAACACCAACACTGATACCACCTAGACGTGCTCGCCCTGTGATTACTGTTTTTCCCCAGCCTGACTTAATCTTAAAAGAGAAAAGTGATTGCTTCTGCAAATGCAAAGATTGGACAAAAAATATGCAGAAAATCTTGGCATCTTTGTTTCTAGCTCTAACATGTGATTGAATGCCACAGTTGGAAACAAAGATGCCAGGATCTTGCAAGTGACACATTTTCTTCAAGGACTAAAATTTGCTTAAACTCTACAAGTGTGGAGATTTATAATTCGCATCAAAATCTGAAAAATAAGAAACGACAGCACTGAAATTGAATTAAGCAAAACTGCCAACTTTATGTATCTTACAAAATTAAACAAAAAAAAAACTTCTTCGAAAGAATTCCGATCAAACATTGTCATCATCAAGCGCGGGTCGCTTTCCTTATTTTGTGATGGCAAATGACTTAGACATCGATCAATTGGATCCTCACCATACTCAAAACTTGGTTCCTTAAATGGCGCCTGCAAAAAACCAAATAACAATGATCTTCATTGTACTGAAATTATTTTTTTTACTGACTACAATCTCAATTGTGGAATTTGTTAATAGATAGCGAAAGAATTTGAATATATGTTAATAAAATATATATAAATTCACATTACATGGAACAGGCTAATGAATCTAAATTCAAACCTTCACATTTTTACGCGTGTAAGATAGCCATCTTAGCAACTGGCGGACACCATCATAATCATTACTAACAGTAGAATGTGTAACACCATTTCGAGTCATTATTTCAGTGCCACCCAATTGACCATTGGATGTATAAACTTCACGACCAAGTACAGAATTCAAAGCAGGAGCGCCAGTTAATATAATATCTGCATTCTCAACTTGGCAAATTCTCCTTGAAAGTCGGGCAACGTAGGCACCGATGCCAACGGTTCGACCAGTTACCAAACAATAAGTTACCACTTCATTGTACGCTCGCGATGTTTCACCCGCAATCATCCCAGAGCCAACCAGATTCTCTACACCAAGATCACGCTAAAAACGTGCAATATATTAAGTTTAGTCTCAACGTATAAAACAGAAGAGATCTAAAAGAATGAATTACAGAAATTAAATCTTGAAGCTTTCCAAAAATAAACGGATACATTGCGGTAAAGGAATTTTCCAAAGCAAAGCAAAACGAACAAGCAACAGCAATAAAACATGAAATTAAACAAAATCAAATTAATGGATAACGCATAAACAGATGATATGAAAACACTGGTTTACAGATATCTACCTACTCATAATGTGTACCTCTTTGCCGATAATTCCATCAATCTGATGAAAACCATTTCTACGATGTGTAGCCACAATTTGCTGCAGTTCACATATGTCCTCATTTGTAAGATAAAGTCCATCAAAACCTTCCACTGGATTATTCTCGTTCTTCCAAATAACTTTGAAAAGTTTTTTCAGCTGGAAATGCATTTTATACCTACAGCAAATAAAAACAGGGAATCAACACACAACAGAATACTTTACTATTTTATTCCGGTTTATGCTAAATTAATAAGTGAAAAGAAAAATAAACAACTAACATCAGCTGATAAACCAATCCTTGCACCCGAATTAGCCGCAATGTATATTCGTGGAATTCCTTCTTTCCGACTTAAACGTGAGGCTTCATAGTACAAACGATGTTCACACATTGAAAATGAACCAATCTGGTGGGAAATATCATTTGCAATGACAATCACTTCCCGCCCTTCTGGATACTCCGGGACAACTAACCGTACACGCCACGCAACTATCCCAATTTTACTCAGTGAACCAGTTTCATTAAGTTCAAGGAGTTTTTTTGAATCTTCGTCATATACCAATTCACGAAACTGACACAAATTCTCGAGTATTAAATCAGGTGATTTTCGCGACCTTAATATGACAAATAATATCAACTGGGACACGTAAGAAAGTTTTAAAAGAATTTAAAAATGACAAAATCCGAGAAAAAACTTCTAAAATAATTTTTGTGGGAGGAAAACGAACTCTTTGGATGCAAGCCAGGTGGCAATTACGGCACGCTGGAAAAGTAATGGATAGTCGTAAACATAAGTAGTTTTCAACACGCGAGCTTTCAAGCGTCGCTTATCAATTTCAGATCTTCCAAGGTACGGATCTGTAAATGGATTCCAATCTGGATTTCGCCGGTTGTCGACCATTATTTCTAGACCATGTTTAAAACCATCCATTCCGGCATCCACGTGAAGCCACTAGAATTATTTAATAAACTGGAATGAAATTCAAAACATATTCCAACTAAAACATCAGTACTTTTTCAACTAAAATGAAAAAAAGGTACGGTACAAATCCCAACTGAACGGTAACTTGGAAGCATTTAAATTTATTGCATGCTGGGGAAAAAAAATTAACAAATCTTCAGTCTTAAGTAAATAGTAACTACTTTTTTAGTTGTTGAATTGCCATTGCTTGCTTCTGCACGTAACACTCTGATGAATGGCGTAAAACCAGTATCATCAGTTATAATTACTTTCGTTGCTTGCTCCAAGCTTCGCCGTTCACCAAACAAAATGAAATCAAATTCAACTTGATTCACTTGTGATCTCCACAAAAAATCCTGAAAAAATTCCATAAATGAAACGAAAAAAGATCTTTGGAAGAAAAGAGGAAACCAGTTTAAACGTTGTAAACATATTTTCCTGATCATTAAGTGAAAATTTTCAGCATTATTTACATGTAAAAAAAATATGTGAAAAGCACTAATACATCAGGAACATCAGAAAAAATACTTTGAAAATTTACTTTGCATTCTCGATAAGCCTTATAAATGACATTTATCCAATCAGCCGGGCTCATCTGTATTTCCTTGCTAGATGGTGTACGATGAATAAACAGGAAAACATGATTTCGGTCAATTGTGTTCGAACGGTATAAAGCTACCATAATTTCACAGCATGCACGTTTTAGGGCTTTAATGAGACTGCATGTCACTTCCCTAAATTATTTGAAATGTAAAACATTAAATGAAGGACAGATAATGGACTTTGTAACCACAATACAACATGATCATAGGAATGGAACCATATTTAAAAAGCTGAGTTATAAACTGCCATCTCATAATCTCGAAGCACTCCACAATAAAATAATATGACTACAAAGTTCGTTATCTCTAAATTATTTTAAGGAAAAAAAGTTATTTTGGACTTAAAAGATAAAACGAAGACGAAATGTCGATATATTATACAAAAAAATTATCCTCATTCCAAACACCTACTCAGCTGTATAACTGTCAACAATTCGAACTACAGCTCGATAAAAAAATCGGTGTTCCGTTGGATCGGCTTTCCCTTCTGCTTTATATAAATGACCGGAATTATGTGATGACTTCAATTTTTCAATCTAAAATATCATGTTATTGATTAAATAGCCTAAAAAATAAAATTAAACTGCAAATTCGATATAGTTGCCTGTAAAACTAACGTTATAATTTTCTTTTATACGATGTAAACCAAGTTTAGGAAGATGAGCCAAATCAATATTACGCTGTGAACGAATTTCTTCTTTATGGAACATGTCATAGTAGAAAAACATAGGATAAGAATCCGATGATGCTATCAAAACCACAATTTGGCGGATGTTTTCATTCTGTACACGACTTACAGCTTCCTGAAAAGTAAACATCCACAAATAATTTTCGTGAAACTGTATTAATGCTATCTGCTTAGTTAATCATATAATTTAAAATTTTGCGGAAATAAAAAAGTCACTTGTTGAAAGATTGTTCAACTCAACACTATAAGTGATGGAACTAAGTATTATAATGGAAACATTTCAGAACCATTACCTTTAAGATCACTGAGAATTTTTCATCCAAATTAGCATCACACCTTACAGCACCAGTTTGTGAAACAATGTAAAGGGTTGAATCTGGTTTTACTATCTTTACAGCCACCTGCGGTAATCGTTCAACGATATCTGCTACATTGCCGACAACTCGCATCGTTACACTTATTTCAACTACTTCGTCATTTGGAAGGCCCAGTCCATGGCTGGTATAGAAAATATATTACTTGACAGAGACATAACAGTATCTGTATAGTTCTGAACAACTTCTGTTTCGTGTTTCTAATAAAGTGTTAATCAGATCAGTATTTCAAAAAATTAAAACGTACGCAATCTTCTGTATTGGAATAGAAAATTGTACATCATGGGGATGCCCATCTTCCAATCGTCTGATAGAAGCTTCGGGGACACCGCAACATATGGTCACATATTTCAATACCGAATCAAAATTATTATCAAACATTTCAAACAGTATATCATACTTTTCCAGATTAGTTGGACTTGGTGATGACCCCTGAAGTAAATGTCAACAATGTATCTTCAGCGCAACTTCAATATCGACCCAAAAACAAATCCCAGATCAATAGGAAATACAAACAAGAGCACAATACGTACCCTGATCTTAATTTCAGTGTATGTTGGTGTTTCCGCTTCAATAAGTAGCGTCCTTGCGGCATGTGCTAGTTCCAAATTTTCACTTTTGACGAAGCCGGCAATCTTTTCTAATACAGGTGATATCCGCAAAATTAAACGACGACTATTACTAATTCGTCGTAAAATTTTCATTGCCAACAGATTTTTCTCATTAACCTTTGTATGTGAGCAAATTAGCCTGACGCACCGTTCGGTATCACAGACCTGTAACAACAGTCTGATAAAAAATCAAAAATTATATAAATGATTAACGAGATAGTAATACACTAACCTGAGACAAAAGCTTTGTAACAGATTTATCGTACTGATCTTCCTGGAAGAATATTTCGCTTTTATAATAATGTCCAAGAAGATCGTCTAAAACCAGAGCTATATGACCTTCTGTTCCATTCTCAAACCTGGCCAAAACTCTTGTTATTGGTTCAAAAATCATCTTTTCTTCCTTCATCTTTTGCGGATCCAAATCATTTAGATAATCCTGGAAATCAATTTCAGTATTCCTATAGAAATTGAGGGTATATTCCTATAGAAATTGACCCAACAATACATCTATCCTTTTAGCAAATTATATATTAATTCGTCCAGTAATGAGTGAAAAAAGTGACAAAACATTAAAATATAAACATCAAAATAAATTCACTAACTTCGATAGCTTTCCGGGCTTTTTTTACTGGCAAATCAGCAACACGAACTTCAAGAAATTCATTAAGCTGGTTTAGTATTTTTGGCTTAATACGGCTTTTCATTACAGCAAGTTTTTGTTGCATTTGTTCATAAGGTAATGATTGATCGTTGAGCACAGAAAAAAGAGATTCTACTAAATTATCGGCATAGTTCGAGAATGTTGGCTCTGTTTTACAATAACCATCGAAGACATTGTGTACTTCCTAAAAATAGATTAACAAATCAGGTAATCCTTAAAGGCCAACTGACAAATATTATTTGTGTTGAAACGATTGGTAATTAACATAGTTATTTAATAAAAGCTACTTCCCAACTTATTTACTTATTTTAACATGAGGTATGACAACAGCAAAAACGAGTGAAAATATTAAACTGAGGTGATGTAAGTAAGTTTTCCTAATGCTGTTTCAAATTAAATTATTTAAATCATCCAATTCCGTATTGTGAATATTTTCTTTCCAGGAAAAAATTTGGAATCACCTGAACAACATTTGTGAAATACATATTAATTGGAGATTTTTTAGTGACACTTTGTGTCCATTCTGCGAATGAATCCTCAAAATCAATGGGTTTGGTAACTGTTAAACCATTTTGTGCTTCCAAACGAGCAACCAACGTTCCTGGATGCAGCATTTGTCCAGGTTGAGCAACTTTTTCGAAACGGCCTCCAACCTGAATAATTGAAATGTTTATAGATAAACATTATTGCTATTATATCAATTAGAGAAACTAATCTATATATCTCATTGGATATGAGCATCCTGATAATTAAATAGTATCAAAGAATGATAGGAAGCATTTCCCAAGGATCCGAATAAACCAAGAAGGCGTTGCTAAAAAATTACTGGTTATTGCAATCACTATATTTATTTACAGCTATTTAGAAAATAATATATACATTCTAGTTCCAATCACCTTGGAGCCAGAACACTGGGATAAATGCTCCCAGTGTGAAGCAGCAGTTTGTCGAAAAGGAAACCAGTTGCCAGAGAAACGATTTGCATTCAGTGATGCCCGACAAATGCTTTCGGATCGAAAAATTACGATAAATTTAAACTCAGATTTAAAATACGAAATATACTAAGAAGCAATACTATCTAAGAGTCGAAGATTTTCACATATTACTAAAACCTTTTTCACGCGCATATCCAAAACAACTTTCATACTTTCCATACTAGCATATATTTGACCCGGCGAAAGCAAATCTCCATCTTCCGCTTCGTAAGTTAGCAATTTACCAGCGCAAGATGATCGTAGTACTGTTGGATCGTTTTCTTTTTCAAATATTATCTGAAATTTAAATGCATATTGTAGATGAAACTGTCCTAAAAAAAGCAAAATTCAATTTACAACTGCTATTGGAAGGATTGAAAAATGTTAAAACATGAATAAAAACTGAGTAGCGAGTAAATTTTAAGATTCCTTTCTCAGATAACATTGATCTTAATCTGCTATGAATTAAAAGATATTAACAACCTGCATTCGACCAATATGCACTTTGTAACGCTCAGGTTCCTCTTCTATGTAACATGGATGCGATCGGTCTTTATATTTCAACAGAAGGGTACCATTTCGCAATTCACGATATTCAACGGGAACACAGCGGCCATTCATTTTAATCATATATTCAAAATTTGATGTACGCGTAGCAGTAACACTAAAAAATAAAAATTATATTAGTAGAATCATTTGAAAGGCAATACGTTTGCATATTTATATGAAATCGTACTGGTGTTCAAAAAAAACTAGACCTGTATTTAATGTTACCAAAAATAAGCTCCACTTGATGTGTCTCAGTAAGATCAGATGGTTGTAAAATACGTCCTCTGCTTATAGCATTACTAAAGGCACTGAATGCTTCTGTAATTTTTGAATGTGCTATCAACATCGAACCATAAGCTACAGCCATTGGCAGTGGAGGAAGCTCTACCTGTAAAAATTAGTAAAATTTTTTCAAGCTATAAATAATTTTTAAATAAACTTAAACTTTCGGGATGTTAAGAAAATAATAAAATGGAACTTAAAAGAAAAACTAATCATTCTCGATCTAAATTTCGTAACTATTTTTTTGAATTAAAGAAAAAAAATGTAATATATATAATGAATAAAAATTTACTGTGTGCTTCTTTGAAGCAATACGGCGATCCAGCCAAGTGGTATCGATTTTATTTTGCTCAAATTCGTTATCTTTGAATAAAGAAATGAGATAGGGTAGTGTTACAGGAAATTTCGATTGAAGCTGAAGTTCCTGTAGCGCATTCAACATATTCGAGATCGCCAAATGCCTATAAATAAACTAATAGTTCCTGACTGTATATGATATTATAAATTGTAAACAATCACGAATGTATGATGTTAAAGATTGTAAACAATCACAACTTAAACTGAATCACTTGATTTAATTACTCGAAATGATATTGTTATAAGTTTTAAACGCTTCAAAGATATAAGAACTCGAATTAGTTGAGGACCAGTTGAGATATGCGATGCGAAAACAATAAAAACAATGTGGAAAGCTAGAAACCTTGTGGACCCAGTAGCAAATAGATGGCCAAACTGTGAATCTGCGAATTCGTGAAGAGATCCAGCGCCAACATGTGAAAAATATCCCCAAACAAACTGCGTAGAACGAAAATTTAAATTGGTGATTTCACCTGATGCAGGCCGGAAATTCTCTTCCGGATCTTCGCTTGTTATTCGGACAGATACAACGTGCTTGTCGCAGTGTGGATATATCTAGAAACTCATGGATTTATATCTCGAGTGAGGACATGAAAACAGGAACACCGATCATTAACAACAGCTATTATCATACCGTAACATCAGTTTAATTCAAGCATCACTGGGAGGAGAGAGTGTTATTGAGCAGAATGGAGCCATTGTCTATGAAACCATTAAACAATTTAAAGAAAATTATAAAATTACTTACTAGATGGAATGGTATTTTATCAGTACCATATCGGCTTTTGCCATAATACAGACGCACTTCGCTGATGCACTGCAATGGTACCCCCATTGCAATTTGTAGCTGCGCAGCTGGTAAATTGACGTTTGTTAACATTTCGCTTAACGGATGCTCAACCTAAAATGTAATATTGCTCTTCAGTTTCAAAGATCGCTTAGCATTTGTCATGACACCATTGCCGCAACAGAAAGTTGGATATAAAAAGCAGTCTCGTAAAAGCGAGTTCCAGTGACAGCTATCAAACTGTTCTGTTCAACCCATCTATAAATGCATGCTGTTCACAGTTGGGACCGCCTAATTCTTGCTCACATCAAGCAAAATTTATGTTTGACATTTTCTATCTTTCAGAATTAATGATTTATAGAAATCTTCACCATTTTCACCTACACTGAATAATTACTAACAATTTTTATTAATTAATTTCAAGAGAAGGCAGTGGTTCAAGTAAGCATTGAATAAAGCGATGTTAAAAATTTAGAAAAAATAATACAGTTTTTTCGTTCGCTGATTATACAAGCATACTGTATCTAAAATTTACCTGCAATCTTGGATTAAGTTCCAGGAAAAAATACTCATTAGTTTGCGGAAGAAATAAATACTCCACAGTACCTGCACTAACATATCCAACCATTTTAGCTAAACGTACTGCATCCTACAAGAAAGCATTATTTAATAACTTTTACTATTAAGAATATTTAATAGAGTTACAAATAAAGAGTTAATAGAGTAGAAATATATTTAAAAAACTGACTGCTTCCATTTTCCTTTGAACGGCTAAAGGTGCAGCAATAGCTGGTGCTTCTTCAATGATCTTCTGACATCTCCTCTGAACAGTACAGTCACGGGTTCTCAGTGCAATTACCTCACCGTACATATCACCCAAAAGTTGTACTTCAATATGTCGAGCACCTTCCAAACAATGCATCAAAAATATATGCCCACCAGCTACCTCTGCCTAAACTGACCATATTTAAAGCAGAATGATTTTTCCTCCAAAAACTAAATCACAGCCATAAATCGATACCTCCAATTTCTTTACTATTCAAACAATACTTTTTCAAAACTAAATCAAAATGAAAGACAAAACTCACCTGCACTCTCCTAAAATTTACTTCGAAATCAGATTCATTGCGTACTAAACGAATTCCTTTGCCACCACCACCTTCCGAAGCCTTGATCATCACAGGGTATTCAATTTTCTTCGCCTGAAATAACAATATATAAAATATGTTTTGCAATATCTCACGTTTCAAAATCTGCCATGCAGTTTCATACAATAAAAAATCAAAGATGGTGTATATTTTTAGAACTAAACTAAATGAACTTAGTCCTAAGCCAGATGAAAAATAGCACACCTTCATTACACGTATTGCCTCTTCATGATCATAAACGCAGGCAGCAGCACGAAGTTCTGATGAGACATTAATTCTTCCCCGTTCGCAGATTTCTTTAGGTAAAAAAATATTACTGCCTGACCAAGACACTACTGGTACACCAGCTGACTGAAAAATTTTTGAAATCTCTCAAGGATTATTTTAATAAAACTTGACAGAATAAACCAACAATAAAAAAAGCAATACATTAAAAAATTCAAAATTATTCATAAATTAACACTTTACCTGAGCAAGTATTGTTGAAGCAATTTTGTCACCCAATGTGAACATTGCCGGTCCAGGTGGACCCATAAAAAGGATATTATGTTTTTTCAAACCATTTGGTAGATCAGGATTTTCAGATGCATGTCCCCAGCCTGCCCACACTGCATCCACGTTATTGCTTACAGCATGTTTCAGTATATCATCCACATTTGCATAATTATTCTCATTTGCGCCAGATTCCGAGAACACAAAATTGTCAATCATTTTCAAATATTCTGAAAAGAATAAACTTAAGACAGTCGGAAGGATCAAAATTTCAATAGAAAGTTAGGCACAACAGTTATATCTCCATCTTATTCACTCCATTCTACCCTGTTGCACATATCCACTTAAAAATGGAATTACAACAAATACTTTTACCTGGATTTGAAGAAATTTCCTGTTCAGTGGTCAAGTTAATAAATTTGAAGAGACGGTCATCCTTGAATGTCTCTTGGGCCCAACGTCTGATGGACATCACACATTTGAATGCTGCCATTCCATTATTGGCGATCAGTAACTGCAATGTATATACATTTAAAATTAATACTATCTTTAAAATTTGAAATGAAACCCATTTCTAATTAATTAAAAAAATCTATCCATTTCTAGTTAATTAAAGAAAAACATTTCCACACCCAGATATTTTGTGTTTCAGTGCTTTTAAAGAGATTAGAATCTCATGAATGCAGAAATTCGTCGGAGAGTTCATTTGAATTCTCAAATCTAAGACTTTTTTAATCCGTATCCTAATCAGCAATAAACATACCGTTTTAATGGGTGTTGCCAATTTTGGGTCCGCATATTTACTGAGAAAAGCCTCAACTGTCCCAAACGTTTCCGCTCTTTGATCCACCTCATTCGATTTTTCAAAATCTACGAACTCACGGTTATTATGTGTGAGCAAAGGTGGCGTCGGCATCCTGAAAAAAAAATAATGACTTTAAGTTTAAAAAACGATCACCTTGCTACGGTTCCCAAATTCTTTATTTTTCCAATAAAAGATCGTTAAGAGAACAATTTTTCGGAAAGGAGTAAAACAGATGGGAGAGCAAAAAAAATGTGCATTAAAAAAAACTAGAATAAAAGTTGAATGTAAAATAAAACTAATTAGTAAAACAGGATGACAGCATTCAATAGCACATTATATGGCCATTGAGGGGCAACAACATTGCAGCGACCCCATAACCCCTCCTCTTCCATTACTTCTCTCCTTCGAGGAATGCAGTGACCGGGATTTTAGAGAAGAACAAGGAATACGACATATGTGGAAGGAAGCTGATCATCATGACAGGTGTTATACCTTCACAAATTTACTACAGGCACTTATGTGTATGTATGTGTGTGTATGTGTGTGCATGTATGTATGTGTGTATGTGCGTGCGTGTGTGTGTATGTTTTTATGTGTGTGTATGTGTGTGCATGCCCGCATACATAAATACGTCTTATGGAATATGGCGGATAATCTTCGCGTATTATCTTCTGATATTCTTCACAGATTGTAAATCGCATGATCACAAATGAAATGGAAGAAAAAATTTCTTCCCGGATTTTAGAAATAATATTTATTTGTTGATTTTATGTACTTTTTTTAAGATTGAAGAAATTTACTCTCCTGTAGACTAACTGAACTTATCTCATTTTCGAAAACTTATTTTGAAAGGTAAACCATAAATAAATTGGAAGACCACCATTATTCGCCAGAAGTTTCACCTATTTCATTTCTTATCCACTTGCACACAGGTATATCGATTATCTGTAATCTCACCTAATTTATCAATACCACCTCCAGAATACCATCTGGCCTGATTGAACTTTGTGTCTACAATTAAATTCCACTGATTCTGATGAACCGCCTGATCTCGCTTTAAATCCAAAATCAGTTCAATTACGACATCATTTTAGCAAATGGGTTGTTAAGAAAAAAAAAATTTTTAAATCTGAAGTTTAACTGGAAAACGAGTGAACGCTGCATACTCAGCAATACTTGTCAGATAAAGATATTTTAAAGCTAAAAGTTCAGGAAAAAATAATTTGAAGTATAGCCAGAACTAATAGGGAAGAAACGAGTCTCAAAATATGGATAAGTAATGCTAATCATCCTTCTGTTTTGCTCTTTACCGAAAAAAACCAGTCTATTTTGAAAACAATCGATAAGAACCCCAGTGAAAATTAAATATTTTTGCAAAAATATAAATTTATTAAGGAAGCTTTCTGTGGAAAAGACAACCCTAAACTGAGTTCTAAAATATGTCATTCAAATACACATTAATTCCTACTACAGAAAGCCTAAAAAGTTTGGAAACATCTCGAAGATCGACAAAAAACTGTGAGGTCAATTACACTTATATTCTTATTTTCTCATTTTGCAATGAAAGCTCTTCTATTCAAATATAAAAACTGACAATCGATATCAAAGATGAATAAAAAATTGAGAAAAAAACACAAATAAGGAAGGAAATCCTCATTCTGAGAATAAGGTGAGAAAGAAGAGTAGAAGAAAACTTCCCTTTCTATTTCCTCTCTCGGTCCAAACAGGTTCTGTGCAAATACGAAAGACAGAAGTTCATGCCTCACGTTGGTGAAACCACAGAATTAGTGAAAAGAGTAATTTCTATTTATACGTCATTCCAAAGTGTGTCACAGTTTTATCTTGCAGAAAATTTGATGGTTTTCTTTTTTTGCAAATGATAACAGAAATCAAAGGTTACAATAGTCTTCACAATCTTCAGTTATCAATTATAACTACATCTCTTTACCTCAACATTTACTGTTATTGACCGTGAAACACTGATAATTTTAAAAACTCGACGAATTCTAACAGAATTTACCAGTTTTGGGGAATGAATAGTGGCTCCTTTGCAACCCAGCACACAAAATTTCATCTGACATTATGATATAAAGATCACAAACTATACAATATTTCAACAGTCTAAGTTTATGTAACCAGTGAAATTTAAAATAATGGCATAACAACAATTATCTATTAAAAGAGGGATATTATACATTGCTCATAAAATACATTGCTCACTGCCGTACCGCAGCACTGAATGTTTTAGACACTATTCGTGACTTGGCTTGTAAAAAGGGTACTTTTCACATATAATTCGTAATAAAATATAAATACTACTAGTGAAATTTTTCTCTTTAGTTTGGAACTTGATGGGTTTTGTAACAAAATGGACACCATTTTGGCGTCTTTTATCGATAAAACAAACAGCACAGTTACAACTCATCAAAATAAACTGACTAACCAATTTTATTAAAGAAATGTGAGGGAAGCGGTTACATTTATAGACAGTACACATCAATTTAGCAAATAAATCGATGACCTTCGTTATAAAAGTATCAAAGATCATTCCAATTTCTCTATAAGCACCGTTCCGAGCCCACTTCTTAGCCTATTGAATTTCTCAAAAATTATACATTTATTTTACAAGATTCGACTTTTTTTAGACAATTTACTCCGAACCATTTATTTCCATAAGAACGATTGAAATCAAAATCCGAAAAGTGCGAAAAGAACCAATTCGCCAAACAAAAAGTGCTCCTTTTTGTATTACACCTTTTGCGAACTTTCATCCCACAGTAGACGCTTTCTTCAAAATACTCATTAAAA
>UPTC01000245.1:10184-50200 GCA_900537255.1 Acanthocheilonema viteae | reverse complement strand
ATTCGGAATTGAATATTATTTTGCTTTATTTATTTGTTTTTTTTTTTTGCAAATATAGCTTTGAAAAGAAAAAGTATGGAAGTAGAGATGATCCGATTACTATCACGAGAAACTGATAGATGATAGGAAAATTGTAAGCACAATAAATGTCCTTTGGCAGGTCGTTGAATGCTCGAGCCAGGAGATTGCGACGAAAAGAGAGGAACAGATATTATTGCGATTGATATTGGAACAACGGCAATTAAAGTTTGCCTGTACGATTCGCGTTGCCGACTCATTAGCTATGCTAAGGAATCAGTAAGAGGAAGCTATTTATTCTTTTGAAGAATAACAATTTTTATTAAAACCTTGAAATATTTGAAATTTTAAAATGTGTTTTCGTTTTCCACTTAACATCATGTTTTCCGCTCTTAGGATTTAACGAGAAACTTAATTTAATAGCTAGAAAAATTGCTAAATGGTTGTCTAGATTATGATAGTTTTTCATAATTTTTAATTTGCCATAATTTCCGAATATATACATATATGGCTTTTTTTTTTCACTTTAGCAATTAGCTAATAAAAGACTAATTGTTGGCAAAACAGGCTGTTATGAACAAGCCCTGTCGGTTTCATTGATATGGTAGTATATCATCAGTTTTTTATTTCAGGTCACTGTCCAGTTTAAAGGTGCCAATGAAGATGGCCTTCGTGCAGAGATTGATCCTGATATTCTTTGGAATCAGTTGTTAACATTAATTTCTGAATTATGTATGGTTTGATTGAAGCTGTTCGGTTGAAGCTAATTACAGATATTCGATTGTTAGACATGTTAGACAAATAAATAACAAAATTTTTGTTATTTGCAAGTAACAAAAATTCTGTTATTTATACAATAACAAAAATATCAAAATTTTAGATAAATAACAGAAACATTTTTGATACTTGTTGGATAACAAATGTTAGACAAATAACAAAATTTTTGATACTTGCATCTTCAAAATTTTGTTAGCAAACAATGTGTCTCATGTTCATCTTATCGGTTAATCATGCATGTTTACTTTCTGTTAGCCAGTTATATCATGTGATAATCATATCGTTATCTTATCATTTTTCTATCGTTTGAGAAAAATGATATGTCTAGAAATACTAAGCTAAGTTTGCACTTCAATAATATAAACTGCATGACATTTAACCTTAGAGCGAACAGATGCTTAGCAGAAGAATCATTGATGAAATAACAGAAACTTATACATTCATAATGTGGAAGTGAAAAGAGAGGTTTTACTGGTTTTCCAACGATTTTTTCAAATAGAGTTATAAAAAGTATATGATTGCAGTGGATAAGACAAAACGTGATGCACGAGCAATAGTCGGTATGGGAATTAGCTGCCAAAGGAATACATTCATTTGTTGGAATAAGTAAGTTATTAATCTATAAAATATGATTTTGTTTATATTTTTAGATGATAAGTTTATTTCGGAGACGTATTGTTTTTTAAAGAAAATGTTTTTTTCAGAGAAATATATATTTTTCAGAGAAAATGGAGAACCATGTCATCGACTAGTTACTTGGAAAGATTGTCGTGCACGAGACGAGTGTAAAAAGTGGAACAATTCGTGGTCTTTAAAAGTATTTATCTTATTTTTAATACTAAGCTTTCTGTTTCAAACATTCTAGATGTAGCAGAATAATGTACAATAATGAAATGAATTATATGAATAAATTTATCAAGTTGCGTTGGACATATACCATCTAATCTTCAACTGTAAAATTTATTTCCAGCAAGAATTATGATTAAGCTTTTTTTATCATAAAAACCTAATTTACAGGCTATAAAATTAATTGGTTATATTTTACACAAGCTGACACGATCTGCGAGATGTATGGCTGCTCGAATATTTTCCTTTTTAAATGCAATGGTGACTCATCGTTTTTTAGTGACTCTTGCTGAAGTTAGTAAATTTTTCATACAATGATATTTCTTGAAATTTGTGTGTCATTATATAAGTGCTTAACATAGTACTTAACTGTAACAATTATTTCTATAATATTTTAGAATGAAGAAATGCAGCGATTGCTAAAACAAGAAAAACTAGGCTTCGGTTGTCTCGATACTTGGTTGATATACAAACTTTCTAGTGGTGTCGTTTATGTCAGCGAACCTTCTAATGCAAGCAGTACAGGATTATTTGACCCTTACACAGTGCGTTATTTTCTTTCTTTTGATTTTATAGCACATCTCTACTTAATTGTTTTTATTTTTATTCATTTTATATTTTTAATCAGACTGTATAAACAAGATCTGCATTGCAGAAAATTTATCACATGAAGTATTCTATCTGCTGCGATTCAAAGATATGTAAGGGAAGCCTTTAAAGGAATAAAAAACAAATTTATAATAATCCATTCCTTTCCATTTTTTCTTTATTATATTACTGTCGTAAGGGAGACAGTTGAGAATGAACGAACTTTTTGCGGATGTTGGAAATAATAAAACCAATTTTATTAATGGCTATAACAGGCTAATGCTTCAGATGGAATGGGGCTATAACTTACTGCAGTTTTTTTCCTTTCCTGCATCAGTTCTTCCACGTCTTACATTTTCTGCTGGAGTGAGGCTTGCTGTTACAGATAAAAAGCTATTTGGTGCTCCGATTATCGTAGCTGCTGCAGTAAGTATCACTGTATTTTACGCCTCACTCTTACATCCCCTTTCATTTTTGTCGTTGTCTTTTTTAGAAAATTCATTTTTGTTTACATTCACTGTTTACATTCACTAATCACATTTCGTGATAAGCATGTCTTTCTCTATATGCTTACTTTAGTGTTATTCATATAATAATGTGTTAATATTTACATGCATGTTGATGAATTTAATTCTGTCATAGAATTAGAAATTACTTATAATTATTCTCGATTTTGCTAATACAGTGATTTATTCAAAGCAGTAAGACAAGTCTTTTTTTAACAAAAAGAAGATACGATTCTATTTCTAAACAATTTTAAACCTCATATTTGAACTTTAGCGCTCGAAAAGGCATACCAAATATTGCCATAATGACCGAATCCTAATAACTGTATAATATATAACTTATATAAGGCAGGTGACCAGCAAAGTGCTCTATTTGCTTGTGGTTGTTGGATGAAAAATAGCGCTGCAATTTCACTTGGTACTGGATCCTTTGTAGACGTCAATACCGGCGCGTTACCTCATTCTTCTCTTAAAGGTGCTTCATTTTTTTTATCATTATCATCTCACTTCCTTTTCCACTCTTTTAATGTATAAAATTAATTGTTAGATATTAAGGTTTATACCCTTTGGTCGGATGGAATTTTCCGAATTCGTTGAAATTTGTCGCGGAAGGATGCTCTCAAGATACTGCAATAATTTTGCGTTGGGCAGAATCAATTGGTTTATTTGAAGATGTCGCAACTACTTCACAAATGGCTCAAAGTTGCTCGATTTCTGGTACAAAACTTGGCTTTTTTTGTATAAAAAACATGACACTACTTAGGTTATAGTATTCAGGCACTACATTTATATGATGTTTTGCATTTGACATTAACTAACGTGTTAGAGCAAAATTGACGGATGTAGGTGTTTAACATACAACGAGATGTTACAAACTAGACATTAATATTATATTTGATATTTTCAATCTTTGTTTTCGATAAGCTGCCGGTTTTCATTTTTGTTACTAATCTTACTGCTATGTTCGAGTTTTTATCTTTTTAAATTCCTGTTTTGCTAGTAAACCACATTTACAGGCTTGTACTTTATTCCGGCGTTCTTTGGTATCCAAACTCCATTAAATGACGATTCTGCTTGTTGTGGTTTCTTAGGTATCCGTCCAGACACTACTAAGAAACAGATGGTCCGTGCAATGCTTGAGTCTATTGCATTTCGAATCTATCAGATATGGAGAACGGTTACTGATGAAATTGACATTTCCTCCACAGGATTTGTTAGGTGTGTCTTTCTATCATCGTACATAATTGAATCAATTATTTTAGTTTATTCAGTTTTTGAAACGCTTTGCTGACATTAGCTAGCTGTTGTTACTAGCATTTCGTTTCTTGGATTTGAATCAGTTAGAGTAGGGTTATTAGTCTTCAGATATCTATTAGAAATATCTTTTTTATAGTTAAATAATTGCTGTTTTTCTACAGATGCTGTGGTGGTGTATCGGCAAATGACTTCATCTGCCAAACAATTAGTACTTTAATCGAACTTCCATTACAAAGAATCAATAGTCCAAGTTTTGCATCTGCGTGTGGTGTTGCTATGATGGCAGGGATTACGTGTGGTTTGTGGAAGAAGGATGATTTGGATAATTTGATCAATATTGAAAAGGTTTTTGTCCCCGATCTATCTATTCGCAAGAAATTACTGCAAGGTTTTGAAAAGTGGGAGAAAGCCATGCAGAGATGTCTCCATTTCTACGATGCTTAAGATCAAGCACATAGGTACTCATCCAATGAATCTAAAAAGAGCTTTCATTTGGTGAAAGTCTAAATATGACAGTTTTGTTTTAATTGTTTACGTTCTCTTAAACTACTTAATGTACTCATTTTTCCATATTTCCCAAAATGTATTTAAAGTTTCTAAGGTATTTGATTAGTGTTTAACAAGTTTCTCCTGGGTATTTAACTTATGGAGAATAAATTTATTTTGATTGTTATCATTGTTGTGTGATATGGAAAGAAAGCATTAGGCGAAATGAAATTTTTTGGTCGTGAAATAATTGAATCGTCGAAATTTACATAAGTTAAAGGACGGGTAAGTATGCTTTCTACTCCTAACGTTTCTTTTCCCTAAGTAATCTTGTACCAATAGCTCTTCTTAAGGTAACCTTTGTTAAGCCGATTCTTTCATAGATTCCACACACTCCATGGTGCTTTGGGTATTATATTTTTCCATATTATTCCTTTCCTTGCAAGGAAGTTTGTTACTTGTGATTCTTGCCTTTTTATGGTTTGGTAAACCAATTGGAATTGACTGGCGTTGTCCGACAGAATGAATTCGGGATACCCGCGGCGCACTACAAATCTTAGTACTGTTAGAAAACTTTCTGTCGATAGGTCGCATGCCATTTTTAAATGTGTTGCTCTGATAATAAAACAGGTGAATAGGGCGATCCATCTCTTTGCCCTTTCTAACTCTGTTTTGATGGTAACAGGTTCCAAGTAATCTAAGCCGATTCGTCCAAACGTTCTTGATCGAGTGATTCGCTCTTGTGGGTAGTTTGGCATAGGTGGCAGTTTGAATGGCTTGGTTTTCCACCGTTTACAGCCCATGCGTTGGTTTAGGACTCTCTTAACTTCTGTTCTTCCCTTTAGTATCCAATAAGTATTTCTTATTTGAGAAATTGTATAGGGAATATCTGCGTGATGCATATTTTTATGATAGTGTTGAATAATAATCTCCTGTGGTTTGGTTACGTCTTGAAAGGTATGCTGTGTAAAACGTGCAGTCGCTTTGGTCCGGAAATTGTAGCCTGCTCTTGAATTTTCAGAATCCTTGTGCATAATATAGATTGTGTTTTTTATTTCTCTACCGATAGACCTTCGGACTGAGCTTGCCTCAGTAGTAATTCTCAGTAGTAAGAGCGAATCCATAATCGTATGGCGTAATTAAGCTTCCTTCAGATTTGCTGTTTGACCATGGAAGTTCTCCTTTGTCTATTATTTAGAGAAATCTTAATGCTCTTACCGTTGTTCGTATCATTCGTGTCCATTTACTGAATCAAATCGCGTCCACTAGTCTAATTCGTGTTTCATTGATGGCATTTCCAGTTTTATTGTTGCCACCATCGTTTCGTCCTCACTTTCGTCTTTATCGTCTTCTTGTGGAATATTGTATTTCCAATGAGTCCATTTTGATTCCTCCCAAAATCCACTAACTTTTGTAGTTTGTGAATTGAGACGGTGAGATTCCTTTGGTAGCAATGTTCACGGGGTGTATTCACTTGTCACCATTCATATTTCTTCGACTCAATTTTGTACAAATCTTGGCAAAAGTCATGACTGGTTTTGTATTCGGTGAAGTACACAACGAGAGTTTGACCAGAGTACTACCTTTGCGTTCTCTTGCTCCAGTTGCTTGATGACGAATTGAGTTGCGCGCATTCCGATGGGGATGGCCGACAATTCTACTTTTGGTATTGTCATGCCATTAATAGAAGCTGTACGAGATTTAGCGAAAATTAGGGATGTTTCAGTATCTTGGTTAGCATATACTGCGGTTGCGTATGCGGAAGCTGATGTGTCAGTAAATACGTGGAAATTGATCTATTGTGTTGGGTCGACTGCATGGGATCTCCATAATTCTTGTTGACCAAGTTCTTATAAGGGCTTCTCACATTTTAGTTTGTTCCTCGTTCAAAACCTGATTCCAAGGTATATTTTTTCTCGACAGATTTTGGAGAAACAATTTGAATGGTATCATCGCTGGGATTAAGAATGCCAGTGAATCATACTGGGAGGCAATAAAGCTCAGAATAGTCCTTTTCGTTATTTCTTGTTTATTCTATGGGTTAATCAATATTTCTATAAGATCTTTGCGCAGATTCCATGTGATTCCAAGTAATTTCTTTGTCGAACTTACTTCTGCGAAATCCTGCTTTGGAATTCGTGAATTAAATTCTTCATTGTTTGAGAATTCTCTCACATTCATTGAAGCGTTGGCGAAAATTGATTTTGTTTCTGCATACTTGTTTAAGGCTTTCTTTACTTCATTGGCTGATAGGATAATGCTGTCAATGTATAAACTTTTTTTTTGATTTCGCGAGCAGTTTCAGTTCCATAGTTTTCCAAGTGATAATCGAGAGTAGCAGATAAGAGAAATGGAGATGATATTACTCCGAACGGAACCCTTGTGAGTCGATTATAGACTAGATTATCTTCACTCACCTGATCTTGAACATTTTTTAGCCAAAGAAGTCGTGTGCAGTTCCGTTCTGTAAGAAATAATTCGAACTGCAAGAAGGCCTTTTCTATACCAGCTTTTATGATATTTTCCATTGTTCGTAGACAATATTTCTAACACTTCAGCGAGAGGAATGAGTCCTCGGTATAAGACGTCATTGGCACTTTTCGATCCTTTAAAATGTGCCGAAGCATCATACGCAATTCTGAGTTTAATGGGGACTTATCTATCTTTACAACTTCGTGATAGATATTTCGGCCTTTCCTGATAGGTGCTACAAGTAAATTTTGAATGAACCTTTTTTTTTCTTCTACATTCATTATTATTTACTGCCTTGTCCTTGTAAGCTTGTCCAAATGAAACATTTTAAGTTAGGTCGTCAAATAAGAGTGTTTATATCAACTACATCTACCATAATATTTTTGAATTACATCATCTATTTTTGTAAATAAAATATTTGCACTGCAAACACTGGTTTTCCCACGTCTGTTATGCACATTGGCCAGAGGTTAGGGACATAACTATTCGCACATTTGAAATATACCGTTGATTGTTGGTTAATAAGGCTAGACATTATGTCCCTGTGATAACATAGACAATTTCACATATCTTTAGCAGATCTGATAGTTGATTTTCAGCTTTAATCTTCAAAACTTATAAAACGCATTTCTTTTGGCATGAAAATATTGCGTTAAATTATTTATTAAGCAAACTTGAATATCATATATGCATGCACAACAGTATAAAATAGTAAAAATCTCATTCATCATCGATCCAAATACTGAAAATATTCCCGTCTAAGTGATATCAGTCCTTTACCCCTAATGGGAAAGCTACAATATCGAGATAACAATAATTAATGTTCCAGCATCACTATAGGCACACACCATGGTTAGCATAAAGAATTCACTGTTGATTGCAAAAGTGTCAAAATGGACTTTTTATCTTAATCCATCAGTAGAAGAGAACAAGCCAGAATTTTATAACAGAATCTAAATTGTTATGAAAAAAACGAGAAAATTAAAAAATTACAAGAATAACCCGTATACACTCAACTTCTAAGAGGCAAATAAATTAATTGGAAGGGAAGAGAACAAAAAACAAAATCTAACCAAAGTGAAATTGGAATGAAAATGGACCACCATTTTCGCCAAACGGGAATCCACCCTGAAAGGGATGATGGAAACCTCCTTGCTGCTGTTCCGGATCCAACGGATCTTCTCCACGGTCAAATTGGGCCCTTTTTTCTGGATCAGTAAGCACCTGAAATTACACATTTAATTTCAGAGGCATCACTATGCAGCTGATATCAGCAGTACCACTGCATGATTGGAGATCACTAATAGGGCTTCAGACAGCATTTGAAGGGGCCCTTTAATCCTAGAAGATCCAAAAGAACAAACCTCTTTTGCTGCTGCAATGTCAACAAAATTCTTCTCTGCTATTTTCTTTTGATTTTCGTTACTGAAATTATCTGGATGCCACTGTTGTGCTTTCTTCCGGTATGCTTTGAGAATATCCCTTTTGTTTGCATTTCTAAAGAAATTTCTTGGAATTCCGATTAATTAAATCTGATGCAGAATGTCACTTCCCATCATAACTAAAAATTAAATTGAACTTACTCTATGTCCAAAATATCTCACGCATGTTCCTTATCATATAATTTTTTCCATTTACTACCTCAAGTTCTTCCAACAGTATAAACAGAATTATCAAGCTGTTATTATACGAAAGAAGAAAACGAAACCAAGGATTCCGGAAATTCAATTTTTCAACAGTTGCAAACCCCATCTTGCTCTTTTGCAAGAGACAAAAGGTCGCAAAGAAAATTACTTAGCAAATTGAATTTTGTGAACAGAAAAATGCTTAACCTCCTAATGCCAAGAATTTTGTAGTAGTCTTTCCTTCCAACTTGTTTTTTCAGTTTCTGTGCCCTATGAAGCCCTTCCCTAGCTCGTCGCGATTCCTCATGTCCATTTACTGCCTTCTGATAATCCTCAATCGCTGAAAAAGTAATTTTATGTTTCTTATTGTATTTTTTAAATCTTTTGCAGAAAACAAAATAATACATAATTTTGTATATTATTTATACAAACCTTCATCATACTTCTCAAGCATTAAAAACGCCTCGGCCCTATTGCAAAGTACATCGAGATCATTCGGATCACTATATTTCAGCACTTCTGAACAAGCCACTATTGATTCAGCAAAGTGTCCAGCCTAAACATAAGTTTCTGAAAACTTGTCAATACAAATCATTACGGGCCAATCCCAGAACGAAAAGCTTTCTCAAGTAAAAAACCTATATTTTCATTCAGATACGCAAAGATTTTTTTGAGAAATTATCGATTACTACTTTGCAACTATAGCCAATGCCCAACACTCTTGTTCATCCCATCCCATCAAAATACGGCAACTTTAAATATCAAAATAAAAGTTAGGTTAGCGCCAAAAGTAAAAAATCGAGTACAGAACCAAAAAACCGAATAGGCTTCGAGAAAAATCGAAAAAAGTTGCCCAATACTATTTGAATTTCCACTTTCACAAAGTTACTTTCATTACTTCTATACGTGAAAATAGTCTTAAGAAACCTAGCCATTAAAAAAGAAACAAGGAAAGAAAATGTTCTGAAAGGAGTCTTCAAAGCTTCCTCAACTTATATTTACTACAAATTGCAATTCATTTTTCATATTTTAAGAAAAAATTTTAAAGAATTCCATAACAAGTTTCGCGGACAGCAGACTGTTCTTATCTTTTATAGAATATGAAGTCAAACTCTCACTGCAGAATAGCATGTAGAAACTTATAAGCGAGGAACTTGATAGAAGTATATTTTAAGCGATAAAAGTGGCAATTGTGCTGGAATAGGAAAACTGCGATTCGTATCCGATGGAAACTAAATTCTTTCTTTTTATAATTTCTTCGAAACTAATTTTTTTTAAAAATAAAAGCCTTAAAGATCTAAACTAATAAATTAGGAACACTGAGATATCTTACATTTAGATTGCACTTGCAAGTTTGTCTGTAAACATCTAGTTGTATATTCTCCACTTCTTTTTCAACTTTCAAAATTTGCGTTGCTTTGTCCAAACAATCCATCCATCGCTCTTCTCTTATTAGTTGATTGACCGATTCACGCATTTTCGCCAATTTCTTCGTTTTTTTGTAAAAAGGAAAACATAATTCGTCATCCGGATTTAACTTTAGACATTCTCGTACTTGACTGCAACAACACCTCATTCAATATGTGCTCACTCCTTGCTAACTTAATATATATTTTTTTAATATATCGTTCCAATAAGGAATTTAAGGATATTACATAAATTTATTTGTTTTTTGTTTTGCAACAATTGATTCTAACTAGAAATATAAAAAAACAAAAGAATGTACATCACATTTCGAAAAAAATAGAGGAACAGAATATCACTAACTCTTAACCGTATCATACTAAATTAACGCCAGTTCGGTACTTAATATGATTTATTGAAAAATGCATACTTCAAAGATTCTTCGACATCACCCGTTAAATAATAAAGCTGTGAGATTGTGTAGAATGTCTCCGTGCTGTCCGGCAATAATTTCGTGATAGTTCTATAATCTGCAATTGCTTTCTGCACATCTCCAAGTTTTTCTCGGCATTTTGCACGATTCTTGTACAAATTCGCATGCCACTGACAAATCTGAATTTTTTTTAAATCTCAGGAATAAGCTCACAATATATAAGATAGTCATTACTAGTCAAAGCTTAAAATTTTTACTTTCTTCCCTCAGCCAGAAACTATTTTATTTTTCTTTTGCATAAAATAAATTAGGTAACAAGAATTTTCCTGCGCACGCCATCAAAATCAGTAAAAACTGACCAGAATTTCGGTAGGTGAAACTGGTTTAAAGTTCAAGTAATAAATCCTTAAACACTCACATGGCGGTTATAACTAATAAAAATTTGAAAGCCAAATAAAGAGAAAATCTTACTTCTATAGCATTACTATAAAGCGGTTCAGCAGAAGCAAGATCACCGACATCAAAATAATCATCAGCTTCCTCAATAATTTGTCTCACTTTTTCAATTAATATCAACTTCTTCGATACATCTGCATTTGACGGATCTGTTTTTACCTATAAGGACGGAATATATTTATTAAGATATAACAATGATTTTTTGCATCTTGTTTGAAATTTTTGAATCGGAATTGGATTACAAATTACAAAATCGGCATAAGATGCTAAACAAAGAATTAAAATCTTACAGCAGCCTCAAAATCGGCCTTTGCTTGATGTATATTTCCTTGCTTTAATAGCACATTTCCCCTTTCGATGCGAGCCTTCAATAAAAAATTGTTTAATAAAGACCATATCCCAGTTGAAAGCTTAGCTAATTTGAAATTGAAAATCTATATTTCTAAATGTAAAGGAAGGAGATTCTGTCATACTTACAGCAATAAAATCTGGTTTCAGTCTGATCACTGAATCCAGATCAGGCAGCGCTGCTTTGGATTTACCAATAGCAAGGTATACTGTTGCACGGCTATATAAAGTCTGATAATTTTCCGGATCTAAATCTGCAATATAACAAAAACGTAAGGTCTTTTTCTCTCAGACAATATATGTAAAACGACTGATAATCAAACCTAGAAATAGTGCAAAACAGGATCCTTAAATAATGTCACAACAAAAATAATCACATAATAACAAACCGATGGCGGCATGATAATGAGTTAAGGCATCGGCGAATTGACCTTTGGACAGAAACTGTCTTCCCATTTCCATATGTCTACTGACTTCCACTTGACTACAGTAAACCGCTGAAGAGCAGATTTATTTCGGCATCAAGTCCCAAAAAATATTCAAAATTTTACTACTAAAAACTGAATTTAAGCATGGTATTATGAGGATTACCTCTGAATATGAATACCATGGAAATCCATATCAGATCAGCCTGCCAACGAACAAAATCCCAGCTGGTCAATACTCTCATATATCCTTCTGCCCAGTGTAACGGCATTACGATCTGTACATATATAACAATTAGCACACACATGTCATATTATGATAACAAATATTGAAATTTAAATAAAAAATAATTTGGAACATACAGGATATTTTACAAGGACACCACCATTAGTTTTATGCTATTCTGTATCAATAATTCTCTTTCAAAACTTCAATAATGTCACAAAGGATTTCATCAAAAAATTAATGGCAAATTTATAAATTTCCTTCGCTTTATATGAAAACAACATAGGAGAGTTTAAATAAATGAAATAAGAATTCCCACATTATTCAATCATTGATAACCATCTCAACAGCTCTCCAACCAAAACAATTCAGGCGTCTGCCTTGAACTGATAATCAGTTCATAAGCAAAGTAAACTTAACAATCTTTCCACCCCAAGCCAATTCATCGAAACCAAAAGAAACCACCCGCCATCCCATCCACTTTTAAAATGCAATATACGTTATCAGTTAAGCAACGTCATCTATCGACTACCATAGGCAATGCATCTTTGCAGGACAGATTGCTAACAATTTTTTCCTGAAGAAAAGAATGGAGTGATGGATGATGGAGGGATACTCTTCGCGAGCACTTATCTTACAACAGGCAAAATAACTGTAAAATTGATGAGTTTCAATGAAGACCAGTTCAAAGTTCAAAGATTAGGTAATTTTCACTACCAACAGCTGTTGTTGGCATTGTGCCAGATCTCAGACGGATGAAATGCGCACTTTTTCACTTGTCGGTCAATTCTTGCTTTTACGTGATTGTGATTGCTTTTGACTTTGGTACCATGGATCCTGGAATAGACATCGATTTAGCAGAAATTAAGTATTTATAGTGACATCTTCAAGTATCCGTCCACTTTATTTTCACAAATTCAGTATCTAACACCACTAAGTCATGTACTCTATGTCCTCAAGTATAAGTACGTCGAATCATCGTCGAAACTTCAAACCGTCTTGTAAGGCATTCTATTAGTGAAGCACAACCGCCATAGCTGATTTATGCTCAGAAATTAGCCAGAGAATTGTAAAACAATTGGAGTAATAATGCTTACTTGATCATATCTTCCTGAGCATTATCAATCCTCTCATCTAAATCAGGTCATGAGGTTATCCTCTACTAAATTAATACAATATTAATCTACACAAGTGATTGCCATCTTTATCACTATCAATTTGGAAAAAAAATGAGGAGAAATTGAAGTGTTCATTTTAAGACTTACTTTATTTTTTGCATGCCTTATTTATTTCTCGTGAAAAATTTTTCGTTATCTGGTAGCTGTATTAATTTATTTGTGGATTAAAAATTTGTGAATTAAAAATGGATTAAACTTCGAGTAATAAAATATTCAATGTCATTTAATCCATTTTACAGATCATGGATTTTCAAAATCGTGCAGGTGGAAAAACTGGAGGCGGTGGAGTAGCATCCTGGTCTGACGCAAATGTTGATCGACGTGAAAGATTACGCCAGTTGGCATTAGAAACAATTGATCTACAAAAGGATCCATATTTTATGAAAAATCATCTGGGTGGTTATGAATGCAAACTTTGCTTGACATTACACAACAATGAGGGTAAGTTATAACTGTAAACTTTACATGAAAAATATGTGATCTGGAGATGCTGATATTCATGAACCCAGTACTTTATTTCAGTCTTGTTATTCTAATTGATATTTAAATGTTCAATTAAATATAAAAGCAGCTTCTTCCGTCCAAATTTTAACTTATTTGCTTTTATGGATTTTCTAATCTTTATGTGAATCGATTAAACTCTTGATTTCTTGTTTTGACTTTAGGCAAGATATTTTCAAAAATTTTTGAATTGAATATCACTAAGCTTTTTTTGTTGTCATGGTTTAAGTTTTTTGAGTTTTATAGTATTCTTTCAATATATTCAGAATTTTAGGTTCTTACTTAGCACATACACAAGGCAAAAAGCATCAATCGAATTTGGCTCGACGAGCTGCAAAAGAAGCAACCGACCAGCCATACATGCCTTTACCACAACAGGTCAAAGTGGAACCAAAGAAATTTGTCAAAATTGGCAGGCCTGGTTACAAGGTGTATTATTTATACCATTTTGGTGCAGAGTCTTTATTCTAGCAAAAGCTGAGTGTCTCCTTTATAAAGTTTTCCGTCTTCCAGGTAACAAAAGAGCGAGATCCCGCAACGGGCCAGCAAGCTTTGTTGTTCCAAATTGATTATCCTGAAATTACCGAAGGTGTCACTCCTAGACATCGGTAGGTCTTTATACAATAATTTCATTAATGAATTGATATCCTCTTGCGCTTAATATACAGTTGTTTTTGATTCACGAGAAATTTATTTTTTAAATACATAGGTTTATGTCAGCTTACGAACAAAAGGTGCAGCCACCTGACAAACGATGGCAGTACATTCTTTTTGCTGCTGAACCATACGAGACGATTGCTTTCAAGATACCATCGAGAGAAGTAGACAAAGCGGAGGACAAGTTTTGGACTTTGTGGAATAAAGATACTAAACAAGTGAGATTGTTTAATTATTTGATAAATTGTTTCACAAAAATGTAGAGATGCTTTTCAAATGTGATCGATGATCCAATTATTGGTTGTCGAAATTTTTTGAAGATCTTAAAAGATTAATATCAGTTAACGAATTTTCATTTAGAGTAACTACATTATTTTGAAGATAGCAATAGAATTTGATATATAGAATAGAACCATAATGGTGTATTGTTTGTTGTTGCTTGTTGATAAGAGCTCTTTATATGTTTTGAATTTCGCAGATTTGTAAACAAAAACATGTTTGTGTTTGTCGCTTGTATTTCTCATCAAAATATTATTAATAAATGAAAGTGGCAATCTTTTACAGAAAATGTGGGGAGGAAAAAAGAGCAACAAAAAATGATAAGATATGAAGCAAAGTGACTGAACAGCCTAACCTTTTTGTTTTCAATTAATGTCATCTGGTACTCGTCCACTTAAGTCATTCATTGAATTTTCATTGTTTATTACTATAATCATACTCGTTTCAGTTTTTTATGCAGTTCGCATTTCGCTTTGATCGGATGTCACAGCACGATGAAGCTCCACCTCCTCCCCCGTCTGCAGCTGCCGCTATGATACGACCATCACCGGTGCCGCCGCCTATGTTTCTACCTCCACCTTTTTAGATTCCGCATTTCGTTGAAGTTCATGTTTGTTTGTAGAGAACAGAATTTTTTAATGTTCTATTCATTCTTAAGGGTTAAGAGAAAATAAGCGATCGCTACGAACTATGGTTTTTAATTTTGCTTAATGAATTGAATGTGTTCTAAAAAATATTTAAGTTTGCCTGCGCTAAAGGAAGAAAGAGGGAGAACATATGTGAAACCAAAAAGAAGACTTATGAGACATTATTTGAATAACTGGAATAATTTTGATTTTTTCCAAACTTATGTGTTAAGCATGCAGTTTAACAGGAATGCAAATTTTCATGTTTGGAATAAAATTTATTGTGGATGCTATTGAATGTGTTATGTAGCTCAGTTTTCATTTCTGTGTTATATCATGATAAGATCATTCCTGAAAAGATAGGATGCTCTTTGAACGTGGTTTCACATTTAGTGGTTTCATATTTAATAAAGATCCGTTGGAAATGTGTCATTTTTGAGGTGAGAGGAAAATAATATTTCTGCATACATTTCCACACTTAAAAGCAACCCAATATACTGTACTCTCTAGTAAGTCTCTCCAACTCTGCCCCTTTGTAGAAGGACTATATCTCATCCCGTTCTAGTAGGCATCTCTGGAATATTTCGCGATATTTATTGCGATTTCTGTAGGGACGAGCGAGCCGTCCTTACTATCGTGCTGTGGATTCGGCAGATTTTCAGCATATGGCTATTGGTACTGATACGTCAGTGCCATTTTCACTGGGAAATATGTATGACTCAGTTTGGGGGGTTGCTGAATAGTGAACTTTACATATAATATATGTTCGATCTGTTCGGTTTTTCTGCTTAAAGCTGGAGAATTTCTGGTCCTATTAATTATATTGGGAAGAGGTTATCAATAAGTTGGTGTCCTGGCAAGTTGTAAATTCTCCCGTGGTAAGTTGGTGTGTGTGGGTTATCCCTTGGAAGATAAGCACGCAGCAACGAATTTTGTTACTTACTCACTGTCGTGTACACATACACGACAGGGTGTACATTAATAGGCTAAAATATCGCTTGGTCCAAAAAGCTGCATGTATAGTTATTTAGACATTTTAGGACATACTTATCGACAGCCTCGTTTTCATCCATCCATTTCTTTATGCTCAATTTCTGGAATCATTTACACGAAGCTGAGGATCTTTGGAGTTTCTCCTCAAATGCAATCTGTCATTTAGTGATATTCTTACTGTTTCAGATTTGAAGTTCTGGGAAGTTTTGATATGACGATGAGCATGGCATCAATGTTTTTCTTGATTTTTGGTATGAGTCCATTTTTTTAAATTCTTCATTTCTCTGATTGTTTTCAGCTGAAAATAAGTTATATACTTATTAGTGTGTTAACCATGTGAATTTGTAGTCCGAAAAAGTACGATTTATATCTGAAGTATTATCTAGTCATCATGAAAATATTTGAATTTTTTGGAATATTTTTTCGAGTCATTCATGGAGATTTAAACACATTATCCTTTTGTAATTCTGCCTTTTGTAATTCTTCATTTGCAGCAATATATGTTCCAATCATCGCATGTGATCACTACTTCGTCAGAGGCAAAGACAGGAGCACATGCATCATTTTGGATTCAAATATTACTGGCGTCTTGCATTACACAAAAGTTTGATTAATTCTTCGTATTTTGCTTGAAGCTCAAATAGCATGTGCTATGTTTTTGCTAGGGATCTCATTTTATTTTAATTTTGATCGTTTTCAACTGAAACGAAAGTTTGGATATTTATTCATATATTAGTGATGTGCATTTATAGTCCGACAATAGCACAGAGCAATTTAAATTCAACATCAGTGGGGTCGCAAATGGATCGTGCGAAGGAACACAAAATATTTATATAAGGTTTTCTTCCAAAATTTCTCATGCTTTTACGGTAGTAGCATATTATTTATTTCAGGGGTAAAATTAACTTAAGCTTTTCTGTGGAACATATCATAAACAAGCATTATTTGTTCTCTTTGATTTATGAAATATCTTTAAACTTATGTCTTTAAATTTATTACAACATCTATTCAGTCCTCCAGTTGTCGATTTTTTTTACGTTTTGCATTTGATTTTTTTTATTTCTTTGCTGTCACGTATTTTTATAATAAGAAAGATGCATTGTTTCAAGTTTGTAAAGGAAATTAGTTATTACATTGCTTCCGCAAAGAAATCAATGTTAAAATAACTTTTTGCAGCTTTAATAGTCCTCTTGGTCTGAAGAATTCAACATTAGCAATCTATTTCAAAAAAAGAGAGGATTCGTTCCAGATCAGTAATTTCACGTTGGCAGTGAACTTCGAACAAAAACTGAATGCGACAGGTGTATTTTCCGTGCTAGATAAAAAGTTTAGGTCTAATTGAGATAACTATACTTTTAGGAGGAAAAAAATCATGATGATATTCGAACATGAGGTCACATATTTTTGAGGTTAGATGTCACAAAATTGGCATTGAATGAAGTTAAATTATAAGTAATTAATGATATAAATGTTGGATCTTGGTTCAAAACTTGCGCTCTACATAACATTTATAGAATCACATCACATGTATTTGATGGATGAGCATGCGGAGCATGACGTAACTTCCAGCGGTAGCGAAGCATACAAGTGTTCTGAAGCAATTCTTAGCTTCAGAGGAGGTTCTACAATAAATCTTCATAATATACGGCTCATTGCTTATGTTCATCTCAATACTACGGAATTTTCCGAAAACCAAGGTATGTTTTACAGAAGTAAATTTCCAGTTTCACTCCTCATAAGACAGCTTATTCACTGGTCAGCATGCAAATGTTCTGAAGCAGTGCTTCTTTAAAGTTCATATGTCTCCGCCTATCATTTTCAGCCTTCTATAGCATTTGAGAGATTGGGGTAAAAGTGTATGTAAGATGACCAAGCAATCATCAAATTGAATAATTGAATAATCGTTGTAGAATATGGCATTTGTCAATTGGATGTTCGTACCTCCGATTTGGTACCAATCGTTGTTGGAGTATGCCTTGCAGCATTGGTGATCATTGTTTTAATTGCATATTTGGTTGGCCGTGCTCGAGCGAAACGTCAGGGTTATGCGTCAGTGTGAATTTCAAATCTTCCACTTTCATTCATGTATGTTATTTGTTGCGAATTCTATTTCGCTAAATATTTATTTAGGCATTGGCCTTTAATTCATTTGTATAGAATTTAACATTTCTTCTCCGGAATTCTGTTTATAAATCTTTCTCCTATACGAATGTACTCTTTTTTCTTCCTACGAGATGCTTTTTTTTTCTTTGTTCCTTGCATTTCTGAAAAGTATATTTCAATCTCGATATGTGAATTTTGAGAAGTTATATTTTTTAACTGTTGTACTGTTGCCTTATTAATGAAGAAATGAGATTTTAAACAGTTTTAAATTACATTTGTAAAACCATACATTCAGATACATCACGTAAAAGGCACTCTCTCTCTCTCTGCTTTATCGTTTTAGTAATATTTTGTGCTCTTCTGATGCGAAAAATAAGCTGAACGCAGAACAGTTTCGTGATGAAATTATTACAGAACATATCTTTGTGTGTTCATTGTTTTTAAGATAATATTAAGTGAGGCACTCCAATGTGCTTATAAAGCAGCAAAGTCAATTTTACTTGGGACTGCTAACAGTGATAAGGATGGAAATTCATTATGACGAAGAAGCAATTTTACTTTATTATCTATAACATTTTTGCTCATTGCGCTGCAAAATGTTTTTTGCTGCATGTACACGGACATCAGATATTCATAGATGTCATTTTTCCTTCATATGTTATAAGGCAGAGTTTGACTACTACTATTATCTATTTTTTGGAGTTACTGATAATTAAAAGTCTCGAAAATTACGTATTATATACTTTTAATCTTCGTATAAAGTATTTTTATAAGTTTAACATGTCAAGTATATTGGAAGGCAGTTTACGGAACCACTGCTTTTTTGACAATCGTTGCAATGATTTCTGTGCTTTTGATAATTTTATTAAGCAAATAAGCGGATCAAAACTAATTTATCTATCTTCATCTTTTAGCTCTGACATTCGACCATGTTTGGCATGCAGTTGTCTACCATCAAAATTGACTGGTTCTGGCTTCTGAAAGATGATCTTAACTTTATAAATTTTTTTTGCATTAAATATTGTATGAGCCATCGTTCTTTAAGTTTGAAACGGAGCTTTGACGACATTTTGAAATGTTGCAACTATCAACAAGGAAGTATTGTTTGATGTACATTGGATTTGTTGTAGTCTATTTATGTTATTTTTTAAGAGCTACTGATTTCATCAAAGAGGTCCGAGCTCGGAGAGAATAAAGAAGTCTGGACAAATAAGTTGCAACAGAGTTCATAGTTTCAAAGAATTTGCAGTCAAATTTATAATATACTTTATACATCGATACTCACCGTGTATTGGATCTTTCTGTGGTAACTTGCCTCTTCTATAGGTATTTAAAGTTTTGGACTCCGTTCAATGTTAGTTAATCAAATTTCCAATTTTTTAGGATGATCCCATACAGGGTACAAGCAGCTGAAGCGTTTTTAAGGAAGTGTCGATTCTGTTTATTTCTGGATTCGGTCAAGGCTTCAGGATGTACGCAAGTGGACACACATGTAAGTGTGAATGAGCGAGACGTGATTCGTTTTGAAACTGGACATATAGCCCGATTAGCTGATGGTGCTGCTGTTGTTTCGCAAGGTGACACTTCTGTAAGTTTTAGTTTCGCAAAAAATTTAGGAATGAAGTGATGCACCACTTAGTTGCATCTTTTTAGGTATTAGAATTATTGCATAATCAAGTGTGCCGTCTTTAAGTACTATATATATGCGTCTACTTATACTGATATTTCGTGAATAATATTTACTTAATAAATTCCATTCACTATCCATTATCATTTTGAATTTTATTTAGAAATTAAACACATTTTCTTCTTGGTTTCATTGCAAATTTTGGTGATCTAGTATAATTGCGATGAAATAAATCAGGTACTAGCTACTGTGGTCGGAAGACAAAACTCAGTTAGCGATATAGCAGATTTTATGCCTCTGACGGTTGACTTTCAACAGAGCGCATCTGCTGTTGGTCGTATTCCTACAAATTATTTACGAAAGGAGTTGCAGCGAAATGATGCTGACATTCTCGCATCTAGAATGATTGATCGATCAATCAGACCTTTGTTTCCAAAAGATTATTCCGGCGAAACTCAGGTAAGGAATTTCTTTTCCTAGATTTTAAATTTATTCCGATTTCATTTTAGACGAGGATATATAGACGATGATATTCTGATTGAATCATGTTTTCTTTGCTATATTGTAAAATTAAAACGGTTTTAGTGTCTCGGAAATAATTTTCTGATAGCTGCTATTATTATTTTTTTAGAATTGCATACTTGGAGGATATATGATTAGTCATTCATAAAATAATTATTTAGTTGTATTTCAGATAATATGTAAACCTCTTGCGGTAGACGATGATGGAGATCCAGTAATTCTAGGGTTAAATGCAGCTTCGGCAGCGCTAACTGTATCAGATGTACCGTGGGAAGGACCGCTAGGAGCTGTTAGAGTGGCTCTTATTGATAATGAGGTATCTAACAATTCTTTGTGGTGGTATGCTTTTATGATACCAGGTTTCATTATATTTTGTAATAATTATAATGAGGTACCTAACGGTTCTCATTGTAATGAGGTATCTAACAGTATGTTGTATAATGATTTTAATACTTTAAGTAATCTAAAGCGAAGCACCAGGCTGGACTTAATTTAGAAAGATTTCAGAACTAAATTTTAATTATATAAAAATTAATCAAATAACTTCAGATTGTTATTAACCCAAGTCGAAAAAACATGAAAAGCTCTTCACTGGATCTAGTTATTGCTGGTTGCGACGATGGGAAACGAATATTAATGATAGATATGGATGGCTGCGAAATTGAAGCAACAAAGTTTTCGGAGTGTGTTAGAACTGGTCTTGAAGCCATTTCTCATTTAATTCACGCCATTAATAAAATGAGGGATTCATGCGGTCGTCAAAAACGGCAGGTAACTCATTTTGTTAAAGACCCTTTTGCTTGACAGTTGATTTGCTTTATCTTTCGCTAATATAGTACTAAGAATTTAGTGAGTGAATAATACACTGGGCAGCGATATAACTGTAGCTTGTGTACCTATCAAATAGCAAGACCATTCTAGTTGTTAAATGTATAAGGAACATTATAAAATAGAGTTTAACATGATGCAAATGTAAGACATTTTCTTTTCTTCGCTGTTTGATCGCTTAAGGTTTTTTGTTTTAGAATATTGATGGAGAGATTGATAGTGATATGATGGCATTAATGAAAGAAATGCAAGTCTTATGTGGCGATCAGTTATATGATATTTTAACGGATATAAAGCATGACAAGCTTTCACGAGATCGAGCTATTTCTGCACTTAGTGATCATATGCTTGAAAAGCTCAAAGAAAGGAGCTGTTCGCAGAAGCTTCGTCATACCTTTAAGAATCTCCTTAGAAAGTCACTGAGGTATCTATATCTTAGCTTTTCTAACAAAATTGATCACATATTCATTTTATTTATTTTATTTTGAATTGATTCATAATTATAAGAGACCATAGAGAATGAAAAACATGAGCAACACCAATGGAGCCTTCCATTCTATAATTGAGGATTCGTGTTTTTGCTTCAAGAAGTTATGACTCGCAATGTTAAGAGGAAATTGAGCAAGAGAAATTCAAATCATTATGAGACATTATTAATAAAGATTTTTTTATTTGAAAAGCTTATTATATTGAAAATTTTAATCTCATGTTTAAAAAATTTTCACTTTTAAATCGTTCTAAAATAGTTCTACAGAGAAGCGTTTTTCAAAAGTGAAAGGCGGTGCGATGGGCGAAAATCTGATGAACTTCGTCCAGTGGATATAACAATGGATGTCCATAAAAAATTGCATGGATCGGCATTGTTCCAGCGCGGTCAGACCCAGGTTCATTTTCTATCTATAAATAATAGTTTGAATTCACATGCAAAAAAAGAGACACTATGAATGAAGTTATTTGGAATCTCTCAATATGTTCTTAATATATTAAATATGTATTCTAATTTTGATATGATTAATACAACTATAAATTTCAGGTATTTGGTACAGTGACCTTTGATGCTCCATCAGCTGCATTTCAACCAGATGCGCTGTCACAACTACTTGGTGCGCAACAGAGAAAAATGTTCATGTTGCATTATCAATTCCCATCTTTTGCTACTACTGCTATTTCTTCCTCCGCACGAACTTCACGCAGAGAGCTAGGACATAGTGCTCTCGCTGAGAAAGCTCTGAAAAGGCTTATTCCAGACGACTTCCCTTATTGCTTAAGGCTTGCCTGTGATGTTCGTGCAGGTTTTCTCTCTTTTTATGTGAAATGGGATTTAAATTTTTATTTATGCTCGGGAAATTAGAAGGTGTAGCAAAGTCATGATGATGATTTAACGAGGGATATTGAAGTGATAATGATGCTATGATGAAAGTGGTGATAATTTTAGGCGACTATTCGCATGTTTGTTGTTACAAGTAGCTTGTATAATAACCATTCATTTTTAGGTCCTCGAATCAAATGGTTCATCTTCGATGGCATCAGTTTGTGTCGGTAGTTTAGCGCTTCTTGATGCAGGAGTACAAATAAGGGAACCCGCAGCCGGTATAGCTATGGGTTTGATTATTGATGAAGAACGAAATAATTATTGTATTCTGACCGATATTAATGGTCTAGAAGATTTTGCTGGTGATATGGATTTCAAGGTAGCAGGCAAGTTTTTATTACAGGAGATTACAATACAGTTAGTAATGCTTAAGGACGGAAAATATCATTCATTGGCAGTTATATTTATATAAAATCGTAATTTGCTGTTTCATTGATTTCGTGACTTGAAATGGAGATGTCTTTAGAAATTTATTTACCACCAAGCTGAGCTTAAACTGAAATCTGCGCAAATTTATCCTCATACTTTTTTTTCTTTAAGGAACAGTTCGCGGTTATACGGCGATGCAACTGGATTTGAAAGTGCCAGGCATAAAGCCAGAAATGCTTATGGAGTCTTTAGAACGAGCAAGAGATGGACTAGAACATCTTTTGCAGCTAATGAGCAAGGCACAACCTCGATGGAGAAATCATTTTAAAAATACGGTTCCGGTTCATGAGACGATACCTGTTGCAGTCTATAAACGCCACATCATATTTCGTAGTGGAGGCTATAATGCTAAGCTGATTGAATCAGAAACCGGTGCTAAGGTCACTTTGTTTTACAGTAGCTACTTTCCTACTATATTAGTAATGCAAAAAACTGTAATATAAACAAAAGGAATAAAGATTTTATACCATTCTACTTAAAGCAAAATTGATGCCCTAGCTCCACAAAAGTGTTTTATTTAGAATAACTGCAGGAACATTGTAAATTGGAATTTTTATAGATAAGCATAGAAGATGATTCAAACATATCTATCTTTGCACCTAACAAGGTAAAGCTGGAAGAAGCAAAAGTGATGCTGAATAAGTAAGTTGGGATAAAACCTAAATTATGTGTATGAAATGTTTTTTTATACATGTTGAAGTTTTTAGCCAGCGCAGCTAAATACGTCGCTTCATTATTTTTATTTGTCTTAGCAAGATTTATTTAGTCGAGTCCGCCTGATGTTTCATTTATATAGAGTTGATGCTTTTCAGAATATTCGAGAGTGAAAGCGAAATAGAACTGGTATTTGGTGCAATGTACAAGGCGGAAATAATAGACATATTAGAACATGGCGTGTTGGTAACACTTTACAAGGGCATGAAACCTATTTTGCTGAAAAACAGGTTTGTTAACAAATGAAATTATTCTGGAATTGTTTTCCGAATCCTTACAAGAAGCTCGTTAGCCGATATATATATTAGCTACATATATATTAGTCGTGTATATATTATATATATATTAGCCGATCGATGCTTCATTTTTCATTCTTTTTGTACATTAATTTAGAAATATCATTCCTCTCTATTTGAATGCATATTAGGATTTATGACGACAGAGTTTGATGAAAATTTTACCACCTTACAGCAATTTGGATACGAGGAACGTAGCTCATCCCAAAGTACTTGGTTTCAAGATTGGTCAAAAAATAATTGTTCAGTATCTAGGACGAGATCCAAACACTGGGTATCACAGAATATCAAGGAAAACGTTGCAGTCTGCTTCCTTACCTGTTCAAAATGCGCACCATGACACTTAGCTATTTGTTAATTGTAGGCTTCGAATTGTCTGAAAATGTAATAAAATGATATTCTACAAAAGATAAAATAAATTAATAATGGTCTGTTCCAGTCTTCAAAAAAAAGTGTCCTGATCGCTCGTGACTATGATTTTATTTCTTTATAATCAAGAACTTTGTCAGTATTTTAAAAAGTGAGTGAATGACTCATCACGACATTATATTGTTATTTCCTATACAAAAACTCATTGCTTTAATAATGTATTAATGTGTCATTTAAATGATCACGCAAATCGAGTTAAAAAAGGAGATAAATTGTGCAAAATATTGAAGTGAAATTCTTCAAAACTATTGAATATATTACGGAATATAAAAGTATGCGTTCTTGAACAGTTATCTTAAAATTTTTTTTTCATTACAAATTTAAATGGTGAAAACATTGCCAACTAACAGATTGAACGCGTATTATTAACTCTATGCAAATGCAATATTACCACGAACCAGCGTTAAGCATTCAGTCATCTCCCTTAATTTTCTAACTTTACTCATTTAAGTTGTATTCGACGGGACAATTACTATTGCTTACGAAGCTTTTTCTTGGAATTGGCAGTAAGTGAAAACGGTAATATAATAGTATCAGCTGGAGTAGGAGTTATTCATTCAATTCATTTGTCAAAATTTTGTTCCTCTCCCTTCTTGAATGGTTACAAACATTTTTACACTTATAAGATGTGAGTTTTTGTCATATTGGTCACATCCTGTATAAACTTTATTGTAACAAATCAAAGATGAAAAGTAAATGTTTAACTCAGTTTGGATCGTTGAGTCAAATCACGAAAATGAATTCTCATCTTTTCAAACTATTCATTCATCTAAAAATCATGCCACAAATGTTTATGTCCTAATAGAATAAGTACTTCAATATCACTGCCATAGGATATGCAAAGTTGTCAATTCCTTTTTGGCATGTTTTGTCAAAAGTTTCTTTACAACGTATCAGTTTCAGAAAAATTAGCAGAATTTTAATTAATTAAGAAGATTAGAAATTTAACCACACGAGTCATTTCAGACTGATACTGAATGTAAGCATCTCATAAAGTACCGCAAATTTGAATCAGTAATTCGACTAAAGCAAAATCATTCACTTACCCTTTCCTGCAACTTGAAATTTCATGACGACAATCTCAAAGTGTCATATGTCAAGCAGCTTAATGCTTAAAATGGTGATGTGGGAGTTTCAAATATTTTGTTGCTGTTCCTGATAATTTGATGATTTCAGTTTCAGATGGTACAGGAGGAGGAAGCAACGAAGGAACCACATCCACCTGGTGTTCCAACTGCGCACATCTTACAAAAGTTTTCTGATGCCCTTTCTTCCTTCACTGTACCTGATGAGGTTTATTTATAGATTTGGATGATAGTAAAAAATAGATTATTCTTTTAAAATTCGGCAAATTAATGTCACTGTACTAGTTAATCTTATTGTCAGAGACCGAAAATAAGAGGCCATTAATTGTTTCCCGTCACATAATGTGAACCCTTCAGTTTGGTTATTTTTAATCATATTGCAGAAAATTTTGGAGAGGACTTCCAAAGGGTTTTCAAAGTTTCCAGTGCAAGAAATTGATGAATATTTCGAGCTTGTTGCTAAACTTGGTCGACCACTTTTTAAATGGGATATAATACGATGTGCTTTTCTTTGGAAGCTCGAAGTAGTTCCTTATATACATTAAATTTGTTTGCTAATCTTTGTACGACAATTCAGTGATAGGATATTTTCTAACTTTTATAAACCAAAATACATATAATTTGTTTTATAAAACATCTTATAAATTTTCTAACTTTTATTGACCATATTACTGCTCAGACAATGTCTATCCCATTATTCTGTGCCTACTTTTGTAAATTTATCAAGAAAAATTCTTCATTAAGAAAATCATCGTTCTGTTAACATTGTGCTTTATAATATACTGTTATCAGTATTTTCGTTTTTAGCAAACAATGTCAGAAATGCTGTCCATCGAGGTAGAAAATGCAGTTACGGAAGATGATAAAAAAATGCTCATCTCAGATGATGAACTGTGTCTGCAACGCCAATTTATCTTGCAAAAGGCTGCCGAATTTGATGGAACACCTTTTACTTTTCAGAGGTGGCTTCATTTTGTATATCTTCCTCACCATGCTCTTTTTTTCATAACTTTACCCTATATTTTTATCATAGGATCACAGTAATTTTTTATTGTTGGCAAGAGCTAACCGTAAGTAGCAAGAAGTTTCTGTAAATGAAGTCGTTGCAAAAAGTTAATTCAAGGCTGTGTGAACTTCTGATTAGTCCCTCTCGACATTACAAACGAACAGACAAGTATCTTCGAGCTTTGGAAAAGAATATCAATGTGGTAACGACAATTACGGAGAATGGAGAACGAGTAACAGGAGTAGAGCCATTTCCGGGAGAGCTAGACATTAGTCCCACGCTTCGCATTGAAGAGCCGTTCTTTGTCCAAGTATATGCTATTACAGTTTGTTAAACGCTTCAATATATCTTCATCTTTTTATGCAAAGTCTATTGATTCATTGATCGACATGAGATTTATGCTCAATTTTTCATTGATTTTTCAATAATCCATTTTTCTTGTCGAACCAAATAATGGATATTGAAATTTTAAATCAAGATTGCTTATTACAGGTGGATGAATGTGATGCGCCAATAGAAACGAAATTGACTACTGCTGGAGAATATTTTAGCAGAGTACTTATTTAATTTATAGAATTCCTCTTTCTGTTTAATGATGTGCTGGTGCTTTTTTCGTCTTCGTGGGTACGAAATAGAACTTTGGATGGAGCGGATTAAGTGCTATAGTTCTGAATTACGACTTTGTCGTAATTCAAAGCTGCACATTTCAATTTTTTTTAATTATTCGTTAGGGAACGGACATTAGTTTCTTTGATAATAATCTTGTGTTTTTAATTCCCCCAAGTTTGGACAAGAAATACTTTATTTGCTACTGTTTTAATTCATAAATTTGCCAAGTTAATAAAATTCAAGGTGCATAAGGAGCATTTAAATCAAATTATAAAAAATGATATTATTTTATTAGAATTATAAAACGAGAACTAGTATACTTTAATTTTGAAGACTTTATTATCAGTGAATGATTTGAAATTAGCAGTTGCAATCGCAAACTTTAGTGGGAAGAGGAGGGAAAGATGCTTCATTATACTCAAAAAAGTATGTCAATAAACTAACATAAAGGTTATTGGCATACTTTTCAGGCAATGTTTTAATGATCCTGTTGATTTTTTGGCGAAATATTTACTTCTATTCTTATAAGGAAATTAGTAATTTTAAGGGAAACGGATCTCCAGAAACAGTTAGAAAAGAACTAGCAATTGGAGATTGTACTCCAATCAACTTGTCTCCGTCACGCGATGCTAAGGATGAGCTACCTGAAATTAAAGTAAATAGTTGTTTTTATTTAAATTTTTTCTCAGAAAGAATAAAATTTAGATCGTAGTTGGTCAACAGAATTTTTTTTGTTGTTCGTTAGAGAACGGATATCAGCTTTTTTATAATAATTTGTTTTTAATTCCTCCCAGTTTGGGTAAGAAATACTTCATTTGCTATTGTTTTAATTCACAAATTTCTTAAATTAATAAAGTTCAGAGTGACATAAGAAACAAATCAAATTATAAAAAATGATATCATTTTATTACCATCATTTTTACTCAAGATTTGTAAAATGATATCATTTTCTACTCAAGATTTATAGCTTATAATCTATGTTACTGCAGAAATAAGTGTGTAACCACAAGTTGGTTTTATCCCACAGTGGTCCATTAATGTCGTTAATATGTGCTAAGTCTTGATTAAAGATTTATGAATTCTGGCTTCTCCAGATTTCTTCCTTATTTCTTAAGCAGAAATTATATATATAATTTCAATATTTTTAGATCAGATATATAATTTTGATCACATATTGTATATATTGCATTGCATTTTAATGCTCTATCCCAAGATTTTTCATTTAGAAATCTGAATAATTCTCTGAGATGGCATTTATAAAGACTAATAAAGTGGTCATCGTGATCTAATATAGTGAAATTTTTTTCTTGAAAGTTGTCATTCGATGGCCCAATATTCCTAACGCACTGCTAGGCTAAAAGAAGCACTTATATTAAAATGGATTTCATATATCGAAATACGATTGCAGTTTGTTAAATGAAATTGATTTTAGGAAGAAAAGGATAACTAGTCATTTGTTTAAAAAGATCTTGAAAATTTCTTATCGTTTGCTGTTTTAGTACAATACGTACGTTGCTTTTTTTTTCAAATAGTTTTATTTATGGCATTGTGAATCTTGCGCATTTAACGTGTTTGTTTACAGCAAGAGAATTATTCAAAGCACAAAGCAGAACGAGGCAGCATACTAACTGAGTCATTGGCAAAACCGGAACTGCAAAATGTCAAATCAGAAGAGATGAAGAACGGGGACTAACACTTGCTGCGGTTATATCCTTTGAGAAGGTCTAAAATATATTGTATTATTTGACGGCCACTGATCGTATTTAGCGGCACAGCTTACGGTTCTATTAAATGAACTATATGTAAATGTCTGCATGTCACGTCTCAGAACGTTATCCTGCGTGTGGAGCAAGTGGACCGTTTTGCTTATATGATCATTTTCCGTTTCGGAGAAATACATTTGGAATATGCCTTGTTTATCAGAGACACATCCATATTTTGATCGCAGCTTATGGCTGATTTATTGCATTGTTGGAAGGTTTTGTTAAGTAAACTGTTTATTAAGCGATGGCTTTCATTGCGGAGACTAATTTATTGCTTTTTGAAGAATAGGTTTCGTTGCAGAGACCATCACTTCCCTGTACCGCCAACAGAATCACTTTACGCTTTTATTTTGCTGATGCCGTTCCACTCGTTTATAGCAAGCGGAAAGATATCCATCAAAGACAAAAAAAGCATAGTTCACGAAAGTGGAAAGTACTCGTATGATGACTTCACTGAATGACGACTATGAAATGATGAAACTTTACAGTGATAAATTTAAACCAAACTATTTCCTAGAAAAGAATAATGCAAGCTCCCATGTCTTGGGAGATGTTGTTGCATATTCTCACTGCACCACGAATCTTCATTTCGAATCATGGACATGTATGTTACAACGTTAGAAGGAACTAACCCTTAGAAACCTGAGACATGATTCAGTAACAATAATAGTTTAGCAGCTAAGTTAATCCTTGTTATTAGAACTCAATCAGGAAATAAAACGCATCAAACATATATGTAGGGTATATATGAGGACCGAAAGAATCATATATAGATTCTCTAATGGCAGATCAAATAGAATGTCTACATTAGATTCAGGGCCACAACATCACTTTCTCTTATTTTGCCGTTAAACTGCGCTATTAACAATATATTCATGACTCATGAACAGAAATGAAACACGTTTTGTAGTTTTCTTGCTAAATGTTATTGTTTTTAGCGGCAAAATTGAAAGTATCCGGTACCGGTGCATCCACATTAAAGGCATATCCTCCCTGCTGCTCCACTTTTCTACTCTTCGCCAACGACATTCGCTGTTCACACACCCGCAGTACTCCGTCCAGTATTACTTGTTTTTCCGTATTACTACATGTTGTCATAGAGAGGAGAAGTTTCTCATTACTTGTCCTCAGTGCTAAAATTTGAGAATTATACTTATCGGTATTTTTGGGAAATGACTATTAATTTTCAATGACTAAACTCTTAAATTTTCTAACAACTACTCTGCGGAAGGTTATCAAAAAAGTTCCTGGTTCAACACCCATCTATAAAAACAAATTGTTCAAACGAAAGAAAAAATTTCCGCGCAAACTTATAACAGTAGATGATATGGAATAAATACACCTGATATAAATAATGCCATTTCAATATTGTAGACTGCCACAAAGATCGATATATTCATACAACGTATTGCTATAGAAAAAAGAGAAAACAAAACAAACCATCAAGTGTTTCCTTATAAAAAATAAAAACGTCGGCAGTTTCATCATTATCGAGAGGAGTAAAATATGCTTCCATGGAATCTTCATCCCAGCTATCTGATATTGATGTTGAACCTGATTCGAACGCTTGTGCGTCACTTCCCTTTTAAATATAAGTGCTGATTCCAGTGCACATCACAAATTAGACTTTTTAAAAAGATATGCTATAAGTACAAGAAAATTATGCTACCACCTTCACCCATTTTGATGTTCATAAATCATACTTTTGATGACTTGTAACAGAGGTCTTGCCCTTTTCAAGTGATTAGATCTATCAATAAATTCCTGACTCCATTTACCGCGACTAAAAAGTTAACATACTCTTTCTTTCTTATTCTGATGTTCCGCCAGAGTTTCTAGATATTCAAGAACATCTTCATCTATCTCATCCTCGCTATCTGCCAAGTCTTCATCCCTCCCAATTTCCTCCTGCAAATACTATTACATAATAAGCAACATTGTTGGTTCACTATTTTACCTATTTTTTCACGAAGTTAAATCCATTTCGGCACTCTAAAAACTTAAATCTGCGATTCTATGTTTAAATAAACAGTGATTCTATGCTTAAATAAATCATCGCAATGAGTACCTCGGCTTCTTTATCATCAGATTCCTTTTCGTTGGCCAAACGATTTTCTGCTTTCACTTTCATTGCCTTCTGAAGCCCCATCAAAAGCGAAACAAGTAAGTCATTGATCTGTAATTGAATTTGGCTTGAAATCTCATTACATAAGACAAATACGACTTCTATATTCATAATCTTAAAACTCCACTTCCCAAGCCCATAGCAGCTGTATCTTCCTTACATACGAAAAACGGGTTACCTGCTGCGCTTTTTCGTCAATTAGAGTAGGTCTATGGAGAGCAGACAGTCTTGCCATAGTACATAAACCTATTACAGCCATTTTACGATCGTGAACACCTTCTAAACAGTGTGCTAGTGATAAAAGCTCGTTGACCAAGTAATTTAACGTATTAGTTCCGTGAGGTTGCAGTTGAGGTAACAAGTTCACAAACATATCTGTATCGTAATACAAACCGGCTATCACAACCTGAAACGCTCACTTTTGCTTATATAACTTTCAGCAGTACATACAAATTAGTACTAAGACAAAGATATAACTAACCAAAAGAAGTGCGGGTTTCAAAGTTTTGCAGTCCTCAATTGGCTGGTGTAATCGAGTAAGAATTAACTGGATGAGATCTGGTACTAAATTGTTGATTTTACCCTGGAAATGGTTGTTATACTTGAAACCTCAAAAACTCAGAACCAGGATAAAAAGACTTGAACTTCTAAGTTTCTTCCTCTTCCCTTTTCCAATAATAATAACCTAAAGCATACCTGACATTCGAGAATAAGGCACTCGAGCAGCTTAGCTGCATGTACCTGGTCAGTTTCCTCCATATCTTCACTAAACATATTCACAGCAATTTCAACGAAAGCTCTGAGACGTTCTGGACGAGCCAGAAAACCATCGGTATCCACTGTCAAATATGAATGCAGTACAGGCATGACATCTAAAAAAAAATTGTTTTATATTACAGACTTGTAGAAAAATTTAAATGCAACTCTTTTTCATTCTTAAATCACTATGATCGTTCAAGCAATAGTAGGTTAACTTCAACTTCGTAGTTAAATCGCCGAAACCAGAAAATTTGAAAAGTAATGACTGGATGAAACCGAAAAATAATTATTTGAAAAAGGAATTTGCGTGCAAATTTATCAACAAACATATATTCGTTTTTATTTGACTTGTAATTCTATTGATGATGAATGAAAAATAATGATTAATACTTGCCGGAAAAGACTATTCCCTCCAGGTTGATTGCCAACTTGTGAATATCGAAAAATATTTCCCACATTGGTTCACTTATAGAATATGTAATCACCGAATTTGTTAGCGTCAAAATTTCTTCATAGTAATCTGCAAGAAAATAGCAACTATATTTTGAGATTTTAATAATACAGTAATTTCATTAGCCATCGATCCTTCTTCACATTCCCCTTTCGAGGCATTAGTAAATATAACAATTAAGAATTGCCTTTTTTGTTAACACAGAAAAACCTAGCAATATAAAAAGATATGACATTCTGTTTATTGATTGTTCGAAGCCTTAAACTTTTAAGGAAGAAGGAAAGTTTGCTAATTCTTCAAGAGGCAACAATTATAGCCTTCAGTATACAGTAAAAAAAAGGTAACCGATCTGCTCGCGGTCCAGAACAGATTTAATCACCCTACGCACTTGTTCTTCGATATGATAAAGTACATCTTGATTGTCTTCCACCATATCCAACACTGATCCCAAGGTAGTCAAAATGCCCATAATAGTTACTGTACGATCATCTTCCCGATTTTCCGATAAAGAAAGTTGCAAAAAAATGTTTGCCTAAAAGTAATTAATATTTAAAATATCAGAAAAACTCTGAAGATTACTGCTCTTATTTTTGCTTATTATTCATAAAAGACTACATTACTATTAATGAACAGTCTGCATAATATTTCGCTGTATTTCTTGAAATTCAAAATAATTTAAATTTGGATCATTTTGATTAAGTTAACTGTAATGCACTGCCATTAAACTTATAATGCACTGAAGAACACCACTGTTTATCATTATGAATTAAGCGATACGATTTCGCAATACAGAAAATTGTATTATATCTATCGCTATTTGATGTCGTTCTTAAATAACTTGCCAATTCCGTTGCAACGTCAACGGCGATAGGTATAATATCTTTGACGAAATCTTCCAACAATACTTCCATAACGCTTGTCATTTCTTCTATTTCAGCTCGAGCCACAAGTCGCAGTACTTCGATGATGACCGCATGAACATGAGGCTTTAATACTGAACGATCTAAAATTATGGATTTAATACATGCTATTTTTTTGAATCATGGAAACTAAGGAAAGTGAAACTTGTTTTACACCAAGTATTTGCATCGCAAAAAATCTTTATATTTCTGTCATAGTGCACATGAAAATTAAGAAATATACATTTTGTTTGTGCTTCCAACATATGCTGTATAGCAATTGCAGCTTCCACTTTCACAGGTAATTCCTCGCCAGCATCAGCTAGTCTTTTTACCAACTCTTCATAAATATGTGTTATCCGATCCCCAGAGAGCTTACCACTGGCAAACTGCTGTAAATAATCTCTATTATGCAAAATCATTGCAAAGGGCAAGCCAAAGCTTGCAATCAATAAGAGGGCGAAAAAGGTATACCCTTATAGTCCAGCACGCTCGGGAACGTATGAATCGTATTGGATGAGCAATTCTCGAAATTACAAATCTCTCAACTAATTCATCAACAGCACTACTATACTTCTGAAAAGTAATTTCTTTTTTGTTTGAGTTCAAATGTAAAAAAAGAAGTCAAATATAAATAAATATAAATATTATGTACTGATATGAGAAACTACTAATATGTTTAACGCGAACTATTAATTGATAGTGTTCATCACTTAAGGCATGAAAAAATAAGAAAAAAAACGAAACCTTGTTTTTCGTTAAAGCAACAAAAAGTTCTCCCAGAATGCGCAAGGCCCCTTCTTGATCGCGTGGATTTACATCTGGATTACTAAGCATGGTTAACGCAAACTCCAATATGGGTTGCAACATATCTTTCCTCTTTGCAAAACTAGTTAGCACGCTTGCTGCTGCAACTGTCGGATTGTGCAACTCATCGTATACATCTGCAACAGTACATTTTATTTTTTTTAAAATTGATTTTGATTTAATAAGCAAACAGCAAAGTGTCTTGATTATTCGCATCTTTTTCACTTCAAAATTTTAGTTTTCACTTCAACATTAAATAATTATTTAAGGAATAAATCTTTGATCAAATGCCTTATGCTACGCATTATTATCTCTACGTAATAAAATAAAACATTTTTCCAAATAATCGCATAAAAGTGTACCGTATTTCATGCGAACAAATTCTTCTGGTGAGTCGCTCCACAATTCCTCATCTTCATTGGAATATTTCATTAATGGAAAGAGCACGCTACGCACAATTCCCTAAACACGTAGGCAAAATTGGTCCAAACTATTTTCTTTGAAGATTTGAAATCTTTTTGCCTATACATATAACGAAAATATAATACATGACATATAAATGTTAGAGCTTATGACCACAGAAGAGACCACAACCTAAAAAGTTTATCAAGACCACAAATACCTGAAAGTGAGGCTTGATGATTTTCCAAGTCCGCGACTGTGAAATGGCTATATCGATGTATTGCAGTAGTGAATGTAACACTCGAGATGACACATAATTCCCATTTCTATAACCATCCAGAACTTGCAAACATGTGTTCAGAATTGGAATTGCAAAGTGTGTCATATAATTTTCCGCAAATTCCGAATAATTCAGTTGCACTTGTCCTGGGGATCCATACCTGAAAAACAAGCACGTACACTAAATGTGCTACCAGAAAAGTAGTCGTATCAAAGCATTTAAAATTTTTAACTAATATGCTTTAAAGTTAAATATGTACTTGGCAACAGCTGTAGAATAAGGCTGCTCTCGAAGAGAAAGACCCCGAAATTCGAACGTTCAAAGCAAGAACAAAAACCCAAGCAAGCTTTGTTTTAATTTGATCTATATTTAGTAAAGCATATGTCGATATTCAGCTCCATTTCTGTTAATCAGATGAGTATCACATTTAGAAAACCCATTGTTCTTATTTCTTTGAACTGTCAGCAAACTGAAAATGGAAGACAAACATGAGAAATAACCTTTCAAAAATACGCTCAACAATTGCTGAGGCCCATTTTTTACATTTCCACCACACTGTTCTTTCACGATCATCTTCATCAACCGTGTTCACTTCTTCCGGTACAGCTCTCCCAATGATTAGTCGAAATTGCTCTAACCACTGTGTCAAGGACTGACTAGTAAACATTTCCAAATTCAAGGAAAACTATAATAAAACGTATGATCATAATAAATAAGACGTACTTGAAAAGATAAAATAACATCAAAACCTGCTGGCTGGTACCCTTCAAACTTCAATTATATACCTGAACAAGCCCATAAAAGTACCCTTCAAACTTCAATTATATACCTGAACAAGCCCATAAAATATTTTCAGAATAAGCTTTTGAAGCAAGCAAGATTCTTGGGAAGCATCGGGCATCAGAGTGATGAGACGTTCAAGAAGCATTGGCATCAGCAGGCTCATTGTTTCTACTAACGGTTTTTTCTCTTTCACTCGGCGATATCTGGAAAATTTTAGACATCAATGCAACTTGTCTCATAGAAATCTACAAACAATTAGGTGGATTTAAATATATAAATTATGATTCCTAATAGCTGACAGATATTTCAAATTACTACCATCAAATCCATACCATATTGTAGGAAATTTCAATGAAACGTCTACAAATAAAACTTACTCATAGAGTTTCACTAAACGTCGTATAACCAAAAGAGCTCCTAGCCAAGATGGTCCATCCACTGAATGTAATAAAACTGCAACTTTTTGAGGCAAATGTGGCCAATTTTTTGGAAAGTCATGCCTCGTGATTATTCCAACTGCAGTGCATAATTGAACTCTAAATGAACATCATATGATAAATCATGATAACCTCTAAATCTTTTAAAAATATTTTAAACGAACAACTTTTACACATCCGATAAATATACACCTGACAGCTTCGGGTGAAGCTACAATGGCATCTATGATAAGCTCACGAATAAGATGTTTATCTTGTTCAGGAAGACCGAATGATTGTTTATCATCTTTATCCATGATCCAGTGTCTGAAATGTTTAGTTAAAATGATCAGCCTTCCCCAAGTGTGATTAGTTTTTCGCCAATTTCAATCAGAAATTGATGAATTGATGCCAGCATTTCATTCCACAACATAAAAAATTCCTCAGAATCCCTACCCCAATAATAAATATCCAATCAAATTAAGCAAAAACCCCTAATCAGGATCAACCATACAAAGTCCATCATGAGACTATTATCATAAAATCGAAGACTCTGTAATTAGTCAGCTAATTTTGTTAAGTTGCATTCCATAATATATATTCTCTGAAATTAGCAGCTTCCCAGTGCAAAAAAAAAAAAAATTTTCCAACCTAATTTATCTCACCACAAACAAATACCTGTTAATGACATTCTTCAAATAAATAACAGCTGCTTGACGAGCAGAACAGTCAACTCTCTCATCCATAATGATATGAAGTAAAAGAGGAGTAAAGCCTACTAATCGCATATTCTGAAAAATTACACAGCGTTAGTAGCTCAGATGATCGATTCCTTTTTTCCAAATTATATTTCAATTTAATTATTTTAATTAAGCAATTACAGCATTTTAAAATAACTCGGAACAAATGGGTCACAATGCATTATTAAGTTAAAAACCTGAAGTGATATTGATATGATTAATAACTGTCAAATTGTTTTTACAATAACTTAATATAAAATAACATTTTTTAATTTATACCATTCAACCTCCATTTTGAATATGCTATAATATAGCGATGAAGCATATGAGCACAGTGTTACTCGAGACATTATACCTGTTCAAGATATGCAGCTGCCTCTTTCTGATTTATTGAAGAAGTAGTAGCCTGCAGCGCTCTAATTAAATTTTCCCTTTCCATCTTTGGATCAGTTTCTGAAGCGTCCCAACGTAATCGTTCAAACATACAAAACCTGTAAAAAAGCAAGTATACTTTATATCATGAGGTATTTATTGTCCTACAAACACAGACTACGACATGTCTTCCTATAAACATTCAAGCATGCATTATTTTATAAATTTAAAAATATATATTATCTCGTAACGTTGCACTTTCCCAGCAAGACTGAGGCCAATAGTGATAACCATTGCCTTTGCAATAAGGCACTTGTCAAAAGATTATGCTGTCACTAATTATGAGCTGATACTGCATACATCGTAGCTTGAAATCTTTCACCGATTTTCAACTTCTATTTACTATCACAACGAGTACACATTGTTCTATATATAGCATAAACTAATTCTGTCTTTTCATCTACCTGAAATTCTCGACCAAGTGAAGATCACCTTAAAACACCTCGGCTAAGTCTATCAAGAGCGAATAAATCCGCCGCAGCAGCATCGTAACAGTCCTAAACTCGCGAAATATTTTCCATTACAAATATTTAACGCAGCCTTCCAAGCGATCTTTGTCCCAGTCTGAACTGTGCGAAATTCGCTCCGTTGGTATAAATTCCGTAAATTGTTTTCTTCTTTTTCTTACAGAGTTAAATTTTCTTTTTTAAAAAGCTGAAAGCTTATTTTGGATGAGAAATGTATTTGGCATCGAATGTTAAGGACTGATTGTGGAGGGATAACAGAGATTGATAAGAATTACATGAAAAGAATTAACTTATAAAATAGAAAGTGTTAGAGTTGCACGATAGGATTTTTTTTTTCTTTTTCAATTAACAAAAATTAGTCTTGCAACAAAAGTCGTAAAATATTAACTTTAGTTTTTGCACATACTGAGTATTATTTTTTGGTAGCAATTTGTCTTTCATTTATTTTTTTCATTTGCAGAATTCATTATTTCACGTTTGAAACAGCAATGGCAGATGAAGTGAAAGAATTGCCAGAAAAATTTATAGGAGCTTTTAAGCTCGATCGCAGCGAAAACTTCGAAGAATTTTTGGCCTCCAAAGGCATAATTTGACTAATTTTTTTCTTTTCGTATTCTGCTAATTTTCAAGATTTGAGATCAAGAAAAAAGTATTTATTAAACTTATTAAATAAATGGATTTACTAACTGATTTTTTTTCGTGCTTGATTTTCTAATGTTGTATCTTAATGGTATACTTCTTGGAATGCATATATCTGCAACATTGTTTAGTAGCTTGAAGTATGGATTTTTCAGGTATAAATTGGTTTTTAAGAAAAATGATTTCGTTTGCATCTATTACTAAAGTATTCAGCCATTCCGATGAAATCAAAGATGCCTATAATTTATGCAATCAATCGTCTAAGAAAGATACTATTTACAAGAACTGGAAACTAAAAGAGGAATTTCAGGCTGAAGGATTCGATGGCAAAATGCACAAAGTATATCAAATACTTCAAATTACTGTAAAAGATGAAAAGTAACAGATGAAAAGCTTTTTGTTTTAAGATAATGCTTAATAGTAAGTTAAAGATTTTTTGCATTGATTCATTGAGAAGCAATATTTTTACTTATTGATGCTATATATTGAGTACTTGCTTTAAGTTTATGGAGAATCTGAAACTCGATAAGTTTTTTAAATACTTTTCTGATCTTTGGACTTTCTTTATTTTATACTTTTTTAGAATTGCAGCTCAGTAAATTTTTGATAGATAATTCCAGATCAAGTTCGATTTTGATCCAGTAACAGAAAGTTTAAAAGAGACACATATCCGAGCAGACGACCTAAACGATCGTGGAGAAACGTACACTTATACTGTTGATGGTGATATCTTATTATTGGTAAGTGTTGATTTACTGAATTTTTCGTTTCTTCGTTTCTGTATTATTACTGTTTTCTTTCACATTATTTTAATCTTTTTCAGTGGCGGGCAAAGTGTCGATTGTCTTATACACCATCATGATGCAAAAATTTGCATAATTTGCATTAAAATTTACTGAATTACGAACCTTAAATCATATCATCCCTTATTAATATTCAACATCTCGAAAATGCTGAGGTTTAGGGAGAATCCTAGCATTTCAGCTTTCATTATATTTTATGCATAATATCAACTTTGTAAGTTATGAAAAGTATTAAAATGGTTTAAATGTGTTGAAAATTATTGTGGTTTTGAAATATATCCAGTTGCCATTGTGCCATCGCTATAAACTGTTATGCTGCTAATAAGAAAAGATAATTTGTATTCAGTATATTATATGTCATCCATGTTTCGGCTGTTACATTTTTTTTTCCAGAGTATGGCAAATGAAAAAGTATCCTGCAAGCGGTACTTCGTTCGACAATCGTCTGGGCAACAGCAATGATCTTCCTAGGTTGGTAATGATTCATAGAGCAAAGAAGATAAACGATGAATATCACACATTCAATTTCCTCTTTTTTTCACTTTCCTGCAAGTAAGGAAAGTTTTTTAGACAAAATTCTTTCTAACTTACTGTTTTTCATTTGCGTACATATTTATTTGTCCTCTGTATTTTCTAAATATCTATTTTACACTTTCCATCTTATAAAGATGAAGAATTTGTTATAATTTTAACCACTCAAATTTTTTATTTTAACTTTTTACTTGTCTGATTTTGTGAAATAATTTATATTATTTTGTGTATTTTATATATAATATTCTAATATTCAAGTGTATATAAAAGAATAAAAGATTGCTTACCATTCAAGTTTGTACATGCATAATTCTCTTGATTATTTTTTTACTGTTACAATCCCTAGCATGATTAATCAGTAATACATAATTAAACCTTCTCTCATGAAAAAAGATGATATATAATTAAACCTTCTCTCATGAAAAAAGATGATATATAATTAAACCTTCTCTCATGAAAAAAAAGATGATACATTTGCTTTCCAATTTCTGTTCATTCTATTTATTGAGGAGATGAATAAAATCATTGGAATCAATGCAAAATTTTTTTTATTGAATTTGTTGTCACTCATGAAAATTGAAATCAATGCAAAATTTTT
>UPTC01000244.1:35657-50283 GCA_900537255.1 Acanthocheilonema viteae | reverse complement strand
TTTTAAATGCTTTAAAACTTCTTATTGTTCATGCGACAGCAATATTATAAATGAAAATTATTTTTTTGCACCAAGGTCGACAAAAATATGTGTGGTCGGAAAATAATTTTTTTGAAGTCGACAGACTGCAATATTAAAATATAAAATATGCTTTCCGAATAACAAATTTTTAAATTGCATAATGAAGTTTAAAAATCCCGATGTGAAATATGTTATTACATCGAGATTTTTCGTCTCTGCTGCCTATTTGCCATTATCAAATTGTAATCATCTCAAATTTTAGTTTATCAAATTTTTTACTCACAACATATCTTATGCAATTTACAATTTCTGATGCTAAGTTTTAAATTGCATTGAAAAAAGATTCCTCTTTGTGATATTCGTTCCAATTTTATTTCATTTTTTTTTTTGAAGCGCGAGGAAATTTAATTATTGCAATATCAGCCGTCTATTTTAACCATTTTATATTAGTGCACACTTTAAATCAAGCGAAATTCGCTGAATGCCTTGGGGAATCACGGAATCAGAGGCGCAAGCATGACGAAAGAAAAGTTTAATGTCGAATGTCCGTCGTACTGAACTTTTAGAACCCTGGCAACTAAATAATAACAGCTATGTCAATACTCCGAAAAAAAGCAATGCCTTAAAAAATTGTTTTCAGAAATTTTCAAGTGCTCTGCATTCTGGTGAAATCGATACCGCAAAGAAGCAGAAAATTGATGTGGTAACAATTTGAGCAGTTTCAATTAGTTTCAATTAATCTAAAAGAATTTTTTAATATAAACTCTGTTAAATTACATGGAAATAATGAATTTGATAATTGCACCAATTAGACCGAAAAAAGTGATGGATTTCAATATACTGTTTGATTTAGCATTTATGAAATTTTTGAAAAGTAAAAATTCATAGAATGTAGCAGATATGAGAAGGTGCAAAATAAATTCCTAGTTTTTAAATTATATTTCAATTTAATTATATTTCAATGCTTCGAACTTTGTTCACAATGGAGCGGTTCTTGTATTTTATAGAAAAGCATTATAAATTTAAATAATTAACACTGCGCTATATTATTTTTATCCTGACTCAGAAATTAATTTTATCACTTCATTTAACACCACTTTTCCGATTACTTTCTTTCTCTAATTTTGATCGTCTATTTAATATGAAGATAGCCGAGATCAGTGGAAGAAATGATCAGAGCAATATAACTTCCTATGATATAACTTTTGAAAGTAAAAGGTATTGAAAAAACCATTAAGTTCCTGCCATCATTAGAATGATTGTTTTACTATCGTAATTTACTATTAGTTAAATAATCTGTTTTTAAGAGTTTTCATACTCTTTTAAAATTTAAAAAGCCGATTATATGAAAAAACACACTTTTCACCTCTTCAAAACATTGTGCAATTGGCAGGATATTAAGTTTAATTTTGAGCAATTCTGCATGGATTACTCAAAAAAGTCCGAAAGAGGTTGCTGATGATTGTAAAATGAATTGAACTTAGCAGAAATTAAATGATATGATGGTAGCTTTCATGCAATCAAATGTTTGACAAATAAATTAAAAAGACCATTCAATCACCAAGTAGGCAGAATATCCAATTGCTATTTGCTTCATAAAGTTATTTAATTCAAATACCAATCTGTTAGTGATAAAACATCAGCAGATTGATAGCGAATGGTATAAAACAAGTGATAATTTCGTTTTGAGATTTTTCAGAATGAATTCCTGATAGAAGGTATGAATTGGCTTACTTCCTCAATCCAGGAAACAAGAGCTATAATGAATTAATTATTACAAAAGGCATTTGCAACATTTTCAGATAATGTTTATATCACCTGTAAAATAAATCAGAATGATTAAATGTGATCGCATAATAATTCCCTCTTTGTCCATATGATAAATAATTGCATTTGGGGTGCATATCCATATAATTTCAAAGTCACACAAAATTGAAATTTTTATTCTGATCGACAGATGCATCTGAAGCTTATCTTTTACCTTTACATTAGTGTAAAACTTTGTGATTGCATTCTATGCAAATTTTAGACACGCTTTAAAAAAAGCAGGATTTTCAACTTATTCAGTTCAATTTATTTCTGTTCTGAGACTAACATGCAAAAATATTTAGACTAAGAAGATTTGCTATTTCCATTTTTTTTCGTTCTTCAGTTTAATGGATGGTTGTTGAAATTTTTCTTAAGAAAAATTGTATAATATTATTGGAATTGTTTTTAAGCAGCAAATTTAAATTTGCATGCTACAGAAAACAAAATTTAAGAGGTCAGCATGTTGACTGGTAAGAACGTCCGGTACTACAATATAGCGAAATGACGGTATGCCAGATTAGAATGAAAATGACTTTTGATGGAAATCAAAAAAAACCGAATCTGCTTTGACATTAAGCGTGCCTTATAATTAAGTTATATCCAACATTATTCTCAAATTTAAGAGTAAGCATAGTGACTAGAAAGTTTGCACCTTTCTTTGGACAAGCCTAACTTTAGATTGGATATAGTCATGAAGTAGAACAATCCTCATGATTCCTATCTACATATCCTTTAAGTTGCTTGTAAAACATGGTTAAGTAATTCATCCATCTCTCTGCTTCAAATGCTTCCCACTGATCGTTCTGACCAATAATAAAAGGTCAATTCTTCATAATCTCATGTCAGCTACATTTTGAAGAATATATTATGCCAATTGGCACAATAATTCTTCAAAATATATATTGTTATATACAAAATAATATATACAATATGTACTGCGACAACATTAATTATAATTAATGTTGTTAATCTAAATTTAAAAAACTAATACTTTGTTTTCAAATTTTCAGTATTTTCAGCATAAGTTGAAGGCTGCCATTGATGATGAATTTAAATTTAAACTAAGGATAATTTGAACTTTTCAGCTCTCACCAATGCTTACCGTTATTGTACATCCTTCCGTCTTACCGGGAGAAAACGAGTTCCTTTATGGAGGAAGGAGTTGTAAACATTGTGTGTCACGACATTGAAAGAATGCTTGATCAAAGGAGGGGGGAGCAGAAGAAGGAGGAAAAACCGATTGTAGAAATGGGTCGTCTATAGTGGGGACATTTTCCCGTATTTCGACTATCGTTTCATAACAGGCACTACTCTTTCATCTTTTTGCAGTTCGCAGAATGTTCGCTTCTGTCATTTCTATCGTTTTCAACACCATCCTTCTTGTACAGTTTTCATCAAATACCGATGCTACATTCGATACTAAACAAATCTATCAAAATCCACTTTCACACGGTTAGTCAATAATTTATGTCGATTGAAATTTTAAATTCTAAATTTTCATAATTGAATTGACAAAAATTCGTTTAATCGGCAAATAATTCGAAAAATATTTCAATTATTAGCTCTACTCGAGATAGCAAAGGAGCCATGTTGAAGCATTTGCAGTTAGCTTGCTGATCATTAAAAGTTTGCAATCTTTTAACTTTAATAACATTTTGTTGATAATTAAATGAATATTACAACTGCAGATCTATATGTTCTTGCTTGCTTTGACTTATTATTTTCCACTTGATATTTTGAAGGTTTTGGTGAAGATATAGATTGGGTGAAATGGGAAGATGCGGTGGAAACGGCGATGGAAGTGAACAAACCGATATTTCTATTAATACACAAATCGTGGTGTCATGCATGCAAAGGTTAGTTCTTCTCTTCTTCATTCTTTCCAGTTTATTCGATTAGAGAAAATACGAAGATATCACATGAATTATGTATACTTTCTATTTTTTCACGGATATTATCGGAAAGGTGAGAAGAGATTTCGGTGTGGAATTTGCAGTCCGATAACTCTTTCACTTTTGGGATAGCATGTACGATTTCATTTGCTTTTAAAGTTATATCAATAAATTGGATGGGACAACTGCGCTTACCAAAGTGCATTGCTGACTGGTTTTATTTTAGCACTGAAGAAAACATTTCAACAATCAAATGCTCGGAAGGCTTTTAGAACGCTCTCCAAATATTTTATAATGGTGAATACAGAAGATGATGAAGAACCGTATGAAGAAGAATATAGACCGGATGGAAAATATATTCCACGTGTGCTTTTTTTAGGTGAACAATGATACTCTTCTTGAAAATCCATTTACTTGAACAAAAGTTAGCACATTTTGTAAAATGCCGACAAATTCTCTACTAGCTATGAAACATAGGAAAATTTTCATTTAAAAGATTGAAATTTCTTAAGTGGAATTACTCTACAGTGAGGAGTTTTGTGTTTATACATTGTAAAATAATTAGATCAGCCAATGTGTATGAATTCAGCGAGTTTTCTTTCCAAATTTTTAAAAATTAGTTTCATTTACTGGTAAAATTTTTTGATAGCAAATTTAATTGGTGATAATAAATTTCAAAAGTTAAAAAGAAAGAAAAATTTATTTCTTGAACGAAAAGTTCTCATAAAATAATTTTAGCATAATGTAATTTTTTTAACAGTTAAAAATCAAGCAAAAGCATTAAGAAATTGAAAATGCAAAAGCTAAAAAAGATATAGTGAATTGAAATTATTGTAAAGAAGTTAAAACATTAAAAATTCGACCATTTATTCGATATAATATCAATCAAATATATTGCTTAATAATAGAAGACGACAAAATATTTCCTCTTGAGTAGTAAAATTTGAGGTTTGAGAGTTACCGGCAATTTTGTTTACGATGAAAAAAATTTTCATACATCAACAGTTCAATCATAATCGAGATTGATCTAGGTAAAAGGAGGAATACGGGTTAGTCTGGTGATAAAATCAAACAACTTACTTTCTTTTATTCATTTTCACTTTTATCATAATAATAATTATTATCACTTTAATAAGATTTGGGCTGGGGCTTGTTAACTGATAACCATCCGCTCAGTTTATTTCTCTTTTCTTCAATTTGAAATTCATAAATTACAACTGCTTTCATCATTTCAGATAAAAATGGTGATTTATTATCACAATTTAAGAATAAGAAAGCAGAATATAAAAACTACGCATATTATTATTCCTCACCGGCGGATATTCTCAATTCAATGAAGGATGTTATGCGGCATTATAACATTGATGTCAGTTTCACCGTTAATTGATATAAAAGAATTGAATTAAATTGACTTAATAATTCCTCTATTAAATTATAAATGATTAATTAAGAGAATGCTCAGGGGATAAAATTACTAACTTTTGTTTCACTGGTCAAACATGACTGCTAGATTAATAGTTCCAAAAGCTAATGCAGATAAACTTTTTTTTAAATCTGGTTTATTGAAGAATTAAAGTGCAGAGGTACTTATCTTTTGACGGCATTTCCAATACATTTCATTTTACACTTCGTTGTATTTAAAGAAATGCCAAGTCGGTTTGAATTGTTTGAACAAATTTTGGCTGCAACAACAGTTAAGGTTCAATACCTATTCAAACTTAGAATTATATTTATCAATTCTTATGATTTAATTCTAATGAAAACTTTAATTTTAGTACATTTTGATATCCATATCTCTATGATCAGGCAAATCTCAAAATTCTGACTTCCTATTCAGAAACTTTCCTTCTCACTCGTAAATTTCTTTATCACTAAAGTATTTACATTGTACTTTTAATTGACATTTTAGGTTCCAGAAATGAAGAAAGGTGCAAAATTGAAACCAAACAAATCGGTTGATGATAAAGATGAAAAACCGGAAAGAGATGAAACTACAAACGAACATACAAAAAGCAAAAAGAGCAGCAAATCCGATTTGTAGCTGTCCGAAAATGAAAAATTTAAAAGAAATAAAATATAATTGTGAGAATTAGCTAACGCATGCATTATGCAAAGCTGACTTGCAAAATGCAGTTATTGGTGTATCTGCAAACATCATCTTAATATAATGTATGCATTTATGTTTCAGTTTTTTAATTTGTCTTGAAAATTTTGGCTTACGGAATACGTAAATAACACGTAAATAACACACATGATGCTTGAAGACCTACACGAAATGAATGTGTGCATGCATTTGTTTGCATCTTGAAGGTTGAGAAATTTTATAAAGAATTAAAAATTTTGAATATCTTTATGATTGGTTAAAAAATAATCAATAAGCTAATTAGTGAGTGCAAATTCATGAATTATTAACCGCAATTAAATTTCGCACTTAAAGGCTCAAATGTTACCTTAACTGTGTCGATTTTCAGAACTATTCATATTGTTATTATCATTTTGGGTTGCTGTTATATAAAAAAGATTGCCTGAAAAAATATTCATTTCCGATCTGTTAATCTCTGACATTAAATATTATTATGGGAAATGAAATTTTTCAAAAAATATCAGAAACAAGCAACTATTTGGTAATCAAACTTCATTCAATCCATTTTTAACTTATTCAGATGAGATTATTCAACAGGAATTTAATAAATTAGTTACGTATTTGGTTCCTTGAAGTCATTTCTAGACATTTCATTTTCTTTACTTTTTTACTTTCGAAGCTTTAATATAGCAATAAAAAAAGAGAAATGCATAGCAGCATCTTTTTATCTACCTTTCAATGGCTTTCAGCTTAGGTTTATACAAAATTTTGCATCTGGGGAATAAAGTTATCACATAAAAATAGTAACAACATTCCGTACATTGAAGTTAAAATTGTTATAAATGAAAATTGCGTGATATACAAATAATTTTTATAATATTTGAAGTTATTTTGGAAATTATAGGTAAGCAGAAATTTTACTGACTAACTAATAATTACATCCCAATCATCTATCATTCATTATCAAACAAATGAAATAAAAAATAGTCAATAAATGTGCTTCCAGCTTATCATCTTACAGCACTTTTTCGTTTTTACCAGCACTTGCTTTTATTACTATTTCTTCACGTTAAATTTAACATTTCAATCCAGAAAAAATTCTTTTGTAAATTAAATTTGAGATATGAAGTAGATTATTGTTGAAGTATTGAATTAAATTAAATTTTATTCACTATGCATAATCTGAACTGTTGGGTGCGTGAAATTTAAATACATGCTATTTTTTAGTTTTATTGGAGCTCGGAACAATGGTACCAGATGTAATTAGGTGAAAAATTGTTCATCTGAAGAATTTAATGGCAGAAATAAGAAAAAGTAAAAAACTTGCTTAAATGTGATTACCTGGTGCTATTGTCCCTTCTTCGATGCTGTTAATAACTTGATAATGTGATAAATTTATTTGTTTAATGCACAATAAACAATTGCAATTGCTACTGGATTCTTTTTTCTGGGATATTTATTCTTTTTCCATTCATCCGATTATTCATGCATTCCTTTTAGTTGTTCCAAACTTCAATAATAACGATTATTATTCAGTTTTAGAAAGCTTCTGAAAGCAGATTATATTTTGCCAGTGAACAAAGAAAAGTGCATAGAGATTGCATTCAGGAAACCGGAATTTTGTTTGCATTGGCTTCAAATTCTTTGATATTAGTTCCATTCACATGTCATCACTCAAGAGTATGTAGTAATTAAACCTTATTAATTGATTTAATATTACTTTCCAGTATTGGAAGAAATGTCTTTTTCACACTTGATAGCATTATAAATCCGGCATTAACTCTTATGTAAATCCAAGATTATTGATTTATCAAGTAATGATAGACAATGTTTGATCTGCCACCAGCTTAGCCTTCATGAAGAAAGTTTTCTCTAACAAAGTTGTTACAAATGTCCATCCATGAACAGCAAGAGAAATTTTGAAAAAAGATACGAAATTCATCATTTTTGTTTTGTTCTAAATTATTGATAATCATTTATTAAGAGTCAAATTTCATAAGCAATGATGTTTTGTAATTTGAAAAAGCTGGAAGACATTAGCCAAGTGTAGATATGATCCTGCAACAAAGCTTAATTTGTCTTGAACAGAAATAATATTGAACTTCAATAGCAGTAAGTGCAATAGGATCAATTAAAAAACATTTTATAATTGACTTTATCAGTTTTCAAAAATAATTGATTGTTGCAAATCTAAAATTCTGATTAAAGCTTCTCAAATTACGCAGAAATTAAGCATTAAATTATTCGTAATTTTCCAAATAGTTTTTTTTTTATTCTTGATCTCTGTTTATCCGTCACATTCAATATCCAATCAATAAATCAAATATTTGAAGCATAATAAAAACCATAATTTTTTTGCCTGACCTTATTAGAAACTAAAAATTTATGCTACCGCAAATCAGATTTTGAAAAAAGATGAATTCACTTTACCTTTTACTACAATTTCAAACATAATTCTGAAATCTCATTTTTTGCCAAATTTGCTCAAAATAATTTCAATTATTTAATATACTATCAACATTTTTTAATCTCTGAATTGAAAATTTGAACTATTTCAAATTTTTTACGAAAATTTAGAAAATATTCAAACTCAGCTCAAATTAATGAAGAATTCTTTGAAATTTATGCTTTATATGTAACTTTTTGAAATTGGATAATTATTTAAGCGTTGTGTAGGGTTAGAGCTTTAACACTGTTAGGTGCCGATTGACCTCTAACCCCCTGCTGAATACTATTGCATCATTGCATCATAAGCCATCATTATCCTCGTTGAAATTTTCATGATGCGGGCTGGAGAAGAGGAAAACGTTGATAGGATGAAAGCTCTTCAATTTATGTAATGTTACCACTATTCTTGTAATTTTGAAATATCTTACCGTCAGATGTTTCTGTTCGTGTTGCCGAATAATTTACATATTCCGATTTTTTTTTTGAATTCCACTATTCATTGCAAATCATGCCAAAAATCACTATGGTATTACAGTAGTTCTAAAGTAAAGATAAGTGGGAATATTCTTATCCTTACTTTAACCTTTTAACCCGAGTTCGGATGGTAGAATAAACTTCTAATTTTTTTTATTAAGAGAAGAATAAAAGCAAATAGCTTTACTCTATTCATTTGTTCTAACTAATAAAATGCCATCAATCAAAATTTGATCATTTCCGGATGTTTTGAAACAACAGATGAGAGTTAGAACAAACAAATTTATTCCATCTCAATGATTTCAGAATTGCTAGTCGATATGCAGCTGGTATCATATATCATAATGCCCTTAAGATGATGAGCTGTAAGTAAAGTAGTATGTGAGTCACTTTAGCGCAGTACTTAATTACCCGTTACTAATGTGACCTCAGATGTTCTCATTCTTACAAAATATCAACTGAAAATTAAAGTTAGATTGTCATATCATCGGAAACAACTCTATTTTTTCATATGCATACCTTATTGTTCGTTCTAATTGTCACACTAATAAAATGCTTATAATTGTTATTTTCAGACTTATAAGCAGAAAATAATCTGAAAAAATTTAACAAGACTAGGTTAAGTTTATTTCATTGCTTTCCGAAGAACCAAATAATGAAATTGTATATAAACAATTTTGAACAATTCAATTAAGACTGTAAAAAAAATTCAAAAAGTAGGAAATAACTTTGCATTTGCCGAAAGCAAAAGAAAGAGAAATTAGAAGAAAGTGTCAATAATGGATGACATCCTGCTGTTTGTCGAACTTTGTTATTGGAGTGACGAAGATGGTTACCGATCATGCGACATTTGTAATTATCTGAGAGGTAAACAAAGCGTATTTCAAAAGAGAATTGTAATAATAGCAGGTGGACATATATAAGTTTACCGACAAAATATGCTACGGATAATTAACTCACTATCGAATTACAAATAGCTCTTATCATATTGGCAACAATTTTTGATTATACAGAACTTCTATCATGTAATTTAGTTTGAGGATAAGAAAGCCAAGCTAGTAAATCACTTTTTTCATATTTCAAAAACGAAATAGATATTGTTGTAATTTCCCGCAGATTTGTGATATTTGGAAAGTGATACTGTATTCACTTTGTATTTAATTTAAATTGATATTCCTATTTTGAAGTCGTGAAAAGATTTCTGAAACACAAACTCAACGTGCCACTGCACTTAGCTTGTTGTCCACTGAAACATAGAGTGACCGCCCATGGTGAGTTGTAGCCACTGCTTTATCTTCCTCTTCTTGACCACTACTAAGGATTTGCCTTAGGGCATAAATATAATTGTTGGCCATTCGAAGAGTTTCTGAAGAAAATAAAGCCGTATTCATTAATTAGAATTTATAAGTATTTTGAAATTACAAAAAATATTCCCTTCTAAGGTGAAGGCTCCAAGAATTATTTGAACAAAAAAGATTTTAAAAACTATATATTTACCTATTTTAGTCAGCTTTGGTTCATCTGGAAGTTGTGGTAATGTACGTCGTAACTTTTCCAGTGCTTCGTTTAAATTATGCATCCGACGACGTTCGCGAGCATTCGCTTTACTTCGGCGAATTTGTTTCGTTCGTCGGATAGTTTCTGGACTTCGAACCCGACAACGATATTTTCGTTTCGTTCGTTTCATCACACCTTGTCCAGTGGTTTTGCTCTCTCTTGTTTGCATTGGCTGAATATTTTTTATTATTTTGCAAAATTTTTATGTTTTGTAAATTTTTAAAAAATTTCAAATTTTTTAAAAGTTGAAAAAATTTTAAATATTATTTTAAAAAGATGTTCTTTACTGATCTTTGAATTTTGCTAAATTCAAAATATTTGGACTATTTAAACTTTAAACTATCAATAAGTTAATGACACTAAGGTTAACTCATACAGCAAACTTAAACAGCAAACTTTAGGTCAAACAAGCATTAAAAAAAGCGAACCATAGGTTTATCAGTTGTAACACTCTATATATTATCATGCAACAGTAATACTAATTGAAATCGTTGATAAAAACATACGCTTATAATTTATTGCGCAAATATTGTAATGAATATAGAAATAGGTGAATAAGAAAAAAGTAATGGACAGATAATTCACTGAATAGAAATGAATAATTAACAAATTAATAGACTCATTATAATTCGACATATTTTATCACTAATTGCAAATGGAAAAAAAATACTCATACAGTAAGATATACTGATTTATGAACAGTTCATTGTAAACTTGAGCAAGAAACAACTAAAGTAATAAGTAAATGAATTTGTAAAGATATAAAGAAATAACCTGATGTTGACGTGTATACGTGGGAGTAGAAGATTTCTGATTCAGATACTTCGTAGTCCGTGACTTCTTATCCATGCATGAAGATATTGCGAGTGATTGTCCCCTTTAATGTTGATGCTCTGATTGGCGTAGAAGGCGTGGTAAATGGTTCGACATTAACATCCATCGTTCACTAATTTACAGTATCCATATGAAAAAAAACCTAGAAAGCTGTTTTATCTTTTAATGCATTTATGCATATCAACAAAATTCTTTCTATCTCCTTACCGATTTTACAATAAATATTACATATATCTGATTGTAAGTACAAATTTTTATAGTTTACTTATTGTTTCAAAATAGGTAAATTGATTGATTCTCGAATATATATCTGCTTCTGTCATCTTGTAGAAAGTGCACATATTTTTGTTTGAAATAGATTTGAATGATGGAGAAATCGAGTTGAATAGTATGAAAATATTAGAGAGAAAAGTAGGAGTAGCAGACTTTAGGAGCAAAATAAAATAATAAGACTGGTTGATGGAACGAATTAAAATCATTCGTGCTTCCGCTGTAAATCTCATTTGAAAAATATGAAATACAGCTGTGTTCTCAATACATCAATACTGATTGGTACTATTTATTTGTATCAAATACGAACATTATCAAACTTTTGAGAATTTTGAAACGAAATTGAAGAAAAATTTTAGATTTCGCTAGCTATTTTGCTGTTATATTAAAATTCATTCAATAAACTTTCCTTTGTGTTTTATATATTAAAAGGGATGAATTAAAATTTAATGATTCATATCCAATTGATACTATTTTTATACAATATCCATTTTCAATTCGACAATTTTGCTACAATTTTTTCTTTTGTTGATATGTAGAAAAGCACAGGAAGGAAATGAAGAAAATGTGACACCCAGTAATTTCCATAAATGGAAGTAGCAGATGTACCGAGTTGTACCAATGTGTCATTCCGTTCACAGTACAAATTAAATGAAGTGAGGGATGGAAAAACGGTGGCAATTTGATCAGATAAATGGATTACTGAATTATAAGGAAGGGAGTAAAGGACAGTGACGATCCAATCAGGCGCTATTTCCCGGATCCTTTATTGCGCAACAGTAATCTATGTTAGATGAGAATGAATAATAAATTTTCCTTCAACAGTCATTTATTTGGAAATTTCAAGAGAATTAATATATGAATATATCTAAAGCTTAAATTATAAGACTCCTAAAGATACCGGAAAATTAATATTTTCTCTAAGCGTATTTCATTGTTCCAATAATAATTAATCAATTTCCTCAATTGTTTTCTTATTCACTCTGCCTAATTCCAGAAAATGTCATAAATTTGCTGAATGTGATACTGATAAAATTTTGTAAAATTGCAAAATATTTAAAACTTGAATGGGTAATTGCAGGATCTTGAAATCTTGAAAAATGATAAAGCTAATGACTTATAGAGTCCAAAAATATTCCGGAAAAGTCTTGGAAAAACACAATGCGAGCGACAAAGTTGAAAAAATTCAGAATTTCTTTCCACAATTTTAGATACCGGCCAGTAAAAATATAAATTTATATTTCAAGGAGTATAAATATAAGTGAATTACTAGTTAATCAGTAATTTGTATCAATAAAATAATGTTATTGATTTTATCTTGCAGTTTTACCCTTATTTTTTCGTAAACTTTAAGACTTCAAGAACTATTACTTATTTGTTCACATTTTTACAATCAAAAAATTTCCTGAATCATTTGTAGAAATTCTATTTTGATTGCGCAATTTAAGTCCTTTTTTGTCATATTCCTTCCAGAATATCATTTTGTTAGAGACAGTATAATATTGCAATACTGGATAGACACCATCAAGATTTTTCGAAAAATAATAATAGATTATAGTTGGGATTGTAGTATATGCAATCGCGGGATTCTAAATGCAATAGTAATTGTCTTTTTTAAAGAAACAAAATGAGCGAAATATGAAAACAAATTGAAACCTGATTTCTATATTGATTCTAGCTCAATATCGAGATTCATTAAAGTCCAGTCCAAAAGTAAAAAGATGTTGGAATGAATCTGACCTTGAATACTATCTTTTCAAACTTTCTTAATTTTTCTCTTGGTATTCAAGAAATTATTGCGCACATGGCCAAAAATTAAAAATCTTTTTATATGCAAATATTTCATACTTCTCACGTCTTTTTCAAATATTCTCGTACTTTTCAAGTTATTTACATCATTACACTTTCATGCTTTATTTTTAAAAAAATAGTTAAGAACGTATCATCATCCATTTCCATGGTTAAAGCATCCAAGCAACATAAGTAAGATCTTAGGATATCGATTTGCAGACAGAAAGTAAATTGTTGCGCAATTTTTTTTCAGAATTGATATAATATGCCTTCTCAGCGAGTAAGTGGCTCAAGTGACTCGCAACCATTACCATTACCAGAACCAAAAAGCATATCATTTACAGTTATGAGTAATTGAACATTGTTCATAGGATTTATCACCGATCCGAATGTTATAAAGTTTTATCTCAGTCCATTGAAATGCAAAATATAACTTCACATAACAAAAACGACATGTATGAACATATATGAACAAAAAATTTTAAAACAAAATAATTTGACTTTCCACAAATAACTTTTATATTTCTTCAAATTAGAATTTGCAAAGTATTCTGGATATTTAAAAAAAATTTTTAAAAAAGATTTTAAAAAAATGATTAAATAATAAAATGTATTTTATGTCTTTCTTTTTTGACAAAATCATTTTTCACACCTGATATTCCCGTAAAAATATACCAATATTTTGGTAAAACTATTTTTTAGAATATTCCAACTCACTAAAAAATTCGTCATTAACTAGACCGTAAATTCGTGAAATAAAAATGTTCAACAAGTAGAAAGAGCAATAACAATAAAAAATATAATGATAGGAAAAAGATAAGTTGAATTACTCTTCGTCGCGAGCTCGCTTCCGACTACGTCCAGCTTCTAAAAAAACAAATTATCAGGCTGATTTTAAAAACATATGGTTTAAAATTGTGGTAACGGGATAAAACATTTATATCAAAAGCTCTTTAAGCTTCGGAAATGATAAACACACATTTTCGATGAAAAATTTAACTACAAGTTTGTCGTAAACACAAAATAGTAAATTTTGAAAAGATAAACTCTGGAATTGCATAAATTACTAAGATGAAAATTTGGAATCTGGAAAGACAAAATCTAAAAAGAAATTTAATTACTAAAATACCTTCCACACGAAATTTGAGATCGAATTCTTGGTCAGCTCCCAAGTATGAATCACAAATGAAATATAATTTGTAATGCATCTTTCCTGCTGCCAGTGCAGTGAAATCAAGCGTCATTTTCGCTTTTTGATGCACTGTTAACCTAAAGAAATGCAAAATAAAATGATTTCTGTCTCTCCTTATTAACAGTACTTTCCCATATCATACAAAGCTTACTTGATAACAAAAAAGTCTATTTTTTATTCTTTCCTATTCTTTTATCTTTAATTATTAAGACTCCCGAATAAACCCGAAAAGAAAACAAAAAAATTACTGCACAA